>PPHD01009029.1:0-21105 GCA_002909625.1 Bambusicola thoracicus
CCCCCCCCCCCCGGCTGCTCATACCTTGTCTTTATAGAAACTGAGCAGCAAGTCCCTACCCCTATAACGCTACCTGATATGGAGCTGAATTGAAAACAGCTTTTGAAGCACATCTTCACAAGAGGATGCTCGAGAGTAGTAGGAAGAGGAGGAGGCACACCATCAGCTGAAGACCAAAGCTGAGTGAGCAAGATACATTCTCACACCTACATCACAATGGATGTCCAGCAGTATGCAACAGAAGAAACTTGGAACTACCTAGAGCTGAGACAGTAGGCACCGAAGGAACCATCGCACAGCCTCAAACAATCTTAAAATAAATAATTACAGTAACTGAAGGCTAAGCAGATCATCGTGATTTTGGTTGTTGGGCGCATCAACTAAAGCTAGTTCCCAAAGTCTGACCTAGCAACATGGAAGCTTTGCCACAGTAACTCAAAGCATCCTTTGCCCTCTTTGCCGTGGAAAAGTGCTCTTCCTTTGTGAGAAAACAGCCACCCAAGCAGCAGCAATCAGGAGCTCAGACACTGCTATCTCTGCTAGGGAGAGTGTTGATGGGACAACTACAGTGTTGGGTGCTGTTCCTCCCCTCCACTTCCCTTTCTATACCAACTTAATTACATTTTTGTCCCTGGTCCAAGTAAGGTAGCTTCAGTATAGCCAAGGGATTTGGCTAAGTTATACTGCTAGTATTACGGTAGTTTGTAAGCATCTATTAATGACTACTCTAAAAGCATTAAGCTAATTTAATTCCAAATTAGGGCAAAGACGTTATTTACAAAGTCATGCACTCCATAGTGCATTTCCAAACTGTGACCACATGCCTTATGTAAACCAAAGCCTTCTATTAACGTATGAATACATCCAGCTGTGTATTTAACATACATTATTTAAAGACCGCTTAATATCTGTTGCTGCTCTTCGAGTGATGATTTTTTTCCCAAGAATGTGTTTATGAAGAGCACCTCCACATATTCTCTCTCCGACCAGAAATACTGGGCGTTCAAAAGGAAGAACAGACTCAAAATGTTCTGAGCACATGGAGCTGTGTTTAAAACAAAGAAAAAGAACAAATACACCAAAAAAATCTATCGAAAAGCTCCACCAAAATACAAGTTTCCTGATTTGTCAAAGATCGATATGGAAGCAGTACTGCTCAGCAATATTGTTAAAGTGGCAGCTTGAAATGGGTTGAGCCTTAAGCATTTCAGATGGGGATTTTTGAGCTAGAAGACTGAAAGAAAAACTAAGCAGAAACACACCCAAGTGACACCAAACCTTCAGGAATGGATGACAACAAGAAAGAGATTAACATGTAGGGCACGATCCTCCGTCCACTGAGACCAGTCATATCCCCTGCTTCACAGACCTGAAGATCCAGCCTACTAGCCACTAGAGAGCTTCCATTTTCCAAGCAGCATGAAAGAAAGATGGGAGAGTAATTTCTGAACCCTGATACCAGGACTGTAATTGCTACTGCACTACAGTACTTTTCTGCATTGGAGAAAGCTAGAAACAATTACAAATACTTGCTGTCAAAGCAAACAAACAGGCAAATAAAGAAACCCCAACAGCATAGCTTCCTCCCTTTCTTATGTCCGTCAGACTTGCATCTCTGTGGTTGTCTAAGAAAAATCAACCTTCCCAGGCAACAAAGACTCAGCTGTAGCTCTGCTGGCTGTACTTCCATGACTGGCAGGTATTACAAAGAAGGAGGAAATAATCTGAAAAGCAGTAAACTGCCAAGGAAAACACATTGCAGGAAGACCAGGAGCTGAAGCACCCACTTCTCCCTGCCCTGTCTCCACTTCAAGATGCTGACTTCCTACAGATTGTCAAAAGCAGGAAACAAGGAGACAGGGTTTTCAGGAAAAAGGAAATCTTGCAGCAAACTGCCCGCCAGGCTGCTGTTTGGATAGCAAAGAACTTCGCCACCATTGCAGCAGTGAAGCACAGAAAATGAAAACAACTTTTCTTGCTCACTGTGCAGGCCAAATGCTTTGAGTGCTTCATTTTACCCAAATCCAGAAACAAACACGAGTGAATACAGTGCAGGCAGTTTTGTTGGAACACTACCTTTGTTCATGCTGGTCTGCACTCTTACTTTTGGACCTCCTGCTCATCCTTGGGCGCAGACTTCAACAAGGGCAGGGAAGTGACTAGGAGACCTTTAACTCACCGAGCTTACAAATTCACTGTATGGCACCTCCAACAAACAAAAAAACCCCAATATATGATCCCCACTTGACCATACAACTTATTAAACTTCTGCTGGGATCATGTAGGAATTGCCACGCCACCCCAATGGCTTGCAGATTGCTTCCCCTCTTCCTGCAAGCAGTAGTGCATGGTAACTCTACCTTTATGTAGCACTCCCACAACACGTCCAACTTGCTTGTTTTCAGAACAAACTAAATACCAGTGATTCTTGCAGAGCAGGGTTGAGGTTGCTGTGCCAATAGGGAACTCTACTCCACCCTGAGGTCACCGCTTGCTCCTTTTGTATGGCGAGAAACCACAGTCCTACCAACATCGTCAGGTGGGAGGTGAACTCTTCTTGATTGGCACAGACAGAAAAAAAAAGACTAATTCACAACAACCTGCACCTCCAGCACCAGGAAACAAGACAGAAAACCACCACCCAGAAATTGTCCGTGTCTAGTAGCCTAAAAGCATGCAGTTGCACTTACCAGGTATGCAGCAAAGAAGCTGGAGCATTCCGGAGAATGAGTGGTTATGGCCAGCTATGTAGCTTCCTACCTTGCCTATGAATCATGCAGCCTCCCTCCCTCTTACAACTCAGTTCCACCTGTGTTTATAAGAATACTGTCTTAATCTCTATGCAAGCATCAAAATAACACCACTGCCAAAGCCTAAGGTCTTTCCAAACGCTAAAGATAAGCACAAGAAAGGCAGTATATGTGGAGCTTGTTTGTAATCCTTAATCTGTTTCCAAATTAGGGACCAAATTTAGTGGTGAAGGAAGGGAACACAACAAGAGACAGCACAGATTAGCAAATCTTTAGGAGGATGTCCCAGCACCAAGTCCTCCATCTTGTGGACGCAGGCTTAATTTCCAGCTGACTGTACCTTCAAGAGTCATCTTGAACACCCCAGCAAGAGCTACCCTAGAGAATGCATCTGACTTTTCAGAGTGACCCCATGACTTAACAGGGCACGGCTTTAAGAACATGAATGCTGTAAAAGCTGGCACTGGAATCATGCTGTATTTTGCAGCATTTGGCATTATTCCTGTAGCCAATTATTCCTGGAATCAAGCAAGTGGGCAGACAATTACAGCCTCCACTCTAGAAAAAAAGACCTGGTCTTCACAGACAGAGTGCAACCGAGCTGAAAATCTGACTGAAGCCTACTCTACAACGGATCAGACCAGCAGGAAAATGAACACAAAAGCATCCTCAATCTCCTCTTTCCTATGCCAGGCTGGAATGCCTGTGGTCGGCGACACTTGAAGGGTGCCCAGAGGTCTACTCCAGGCAAACACACCATGGAGCTGCTTCACTTCTCTGCCAGGCGTCCACGTCACATTGCCGTCCTCAGACCCTGCTGAGCTCGCTGCAGGTGCAGGAGGAGAAAAATGCAATGTTGTGTGGCACAACAATAGATCCACTGCGTAAGGAGCAGCACTGTTCAGCTATGTGAGGAAACTCTATGTAGACTGGACACTGCTATTTGTAGATGCCATTATCCGCTCAGATAATCAGCTATTACAGAAGTCCACAGCCCGGATTTTACATCTAGGTTTACCATGACAATTCCAGCACCATTTCCCATTAAATTCATATATAGGAAGTCTGCTGAACGTTTAACTTTCGGGAACGATACTGCTGATACTGCATGCAGAAACTATAGTTGCATCGTCTGCTTGCTGATTCCTTGTGCAGATCTCCTACTCTCTTTCTTACTACAAGCAGACACCCAAATATGTAGAAAATTAAGTGGAATGGGATCATTAGGTCTCCCTTCTGCCATTGGCCCAGCTTCAAATCCCATCATTATTAGCTCTCCTAAAAAACATTTGTGCTGTCTGACACCAATTAGTCAAGAAATCTAGATAAAAGATTAAAGGAAGTATTCCCTTTGTGGAGAATTAAAGCTTTGAAAAGGTACGTACCTCTACAGGCTAGAAAATGGATCCATCTCTTGATGCCAACAAGCCATTTACTAACACCATCCGCTCACTGTATTCTCCTGTATCACATAATATTCTGACTTCTATCCTTCACAGCTGATGTGATGCCTACCCAAAGCTAACAGAGAACAGCAGTGAGCAAATCAAGCCTCGGTGTACCAGAATGCCCCTTCCTCCCACCTACGTACAAATGAAGCTGATTTGTTCCCATGGACTTTAAAGAGCCATGATGGATCTCTCTGACAGAAGTCACCTCAAGCATTCATCAGAATTATGCAGCTTTCCCCTTCCCATATTTTAGAGACAGAGTGCAAGAGCACCCACAGAGTACCACACAGAATCAGGCACAACATGAAGAACCTGAAGCACTGCTACTCACATCTGCCTTCAAGAGATCCTCAGTAATTTCAGTTCCATATCATAGAATCATCACAGAACGGCCTGGGTTGAAAAGGACATCAAAGATGATCTAGTTTCAACCCCCTGCCATGGGCAGGGTCGCCAACCACTAGACCAGGCTGCCCACAGCCAAAGACTGGAAACTCTAAAGGGTACATCCTGGCAACCACCCTGAGCTCACTTAAATTAAACCTGAAAGGGCCCAGGACTGCGTTGCCATGAGTTCTTCTACACGTTGCTGAAAGCTTGATTTGGGAAGATACGCATTTGCCCAAAAAAGGCTAAGGCAGAAGGTTTTCATTTTCTGATCATGTAATTCAAAAGTAGCACAACCTCATCGGCTCAGGCTAACAAAAACAGTCTCTCCCAGTCAGCAAATTAGTATTCTCCCTGGTCTACAGGAGAGGAGGAAAAGAAGGACTTCATAATCAGTACCTATTAAAAGCTGTTTCCAAGGTAGAAAAAATTTAACTGTGAAGTTTCCATTCTTGGAGTTGGTAGGTATCACTTACTGCTTACGCAGTCACTGAAAAATATCTTAACTAGATCAAAAGGCATGAAAATAAAGTGCTTACCAGCTTGCTATAACTCAGCATCTTAAGACAAAGGCTATTAGAAAAGCACACAGCACTGCTGTACTGAAAACAAATCCTCTTGTATTTACGAGCAACCTGTAGGATTGCTTGGACTGCTTTGATTTAGCAGGGCTTGCTGGAGGACAGGAAGCAAGGTTGGTAATATCACATGCTGGAAACATCACACAGTGCCAGCAGCAGGTAAACCTGAGAGAGATTCTCATAGCTGCCCATCAAGAGGGATGTCTGGCCTCATCCAGAAACCCGACATCATACAACAGCATGCACGTAGTGATGTATGGGAGGTAAGAGAGAGAGACTGTCAACCCAACAACCTAAGGAGCAATAAGCCACGTTCTGAACTTCAGAAGCCACCACACAAACTTCCTTCTCATCTTTGCATCTGCATGAGGGTTGAATACTAACACACCTCAATTCCATACCAGCCAGCAGAGAAGTACCAGTAATCCATTTTCACTCTGTCAACTACTTAAATGCATGCAAGTATGCCTTTAAAAAACACTATGTATGAAACTGAAATGGAGAAGATGGATATAGATAAGCAGCGAGGAAAAGCTCAGAACCTTGAAGTTTTTAGTTATGTTCAATCTAGTCACTTCAGACTTCCAGCACAACACCTATGTGCCCCATCCTGCCTGACCGGACAGCAGCCCCATCCCCATCTGCACGGTGATGTCAGGAAGGATCTCACCTGCGAGCTGCATTCTGCGGCAATCCTCCTCCCTCCACCATGGTCCCACCACCGCGCCAAGCAGAAAGTCAGCACAGCCTCGGCATGCTTCCCTCCTGCTCTGTTTTCTCTGCCGCAGACGGTTTGGAATGCAGAAAAGCCAGAGCTGAAGCCCGTGGAGCGCGAGCAGCTCTATTCAGCTCCTTGGCTCGGTGGAACAATAGCTGCCCTTGGTGGCTCGCCTCCCCTCGCACGCAGCCACGGGATGGGGAGCCGCTTCATTTTCCCTGTCCCGGGGGTGGCTGGGGGAGCGCAGCGCCACCGCCAGCACTTGGGGTGAGGTGGGAGGGGGTGTGGGCAGGAGGAGACTGCTGTGAAGCAAAAACACGCCCGATGCTGAGAAAACTCCGGGGTTTGGAGCAGCTGACTCCAAGTCTCAAAGCAGCAGCAGGGAAACTTAAGAGGCTGATAGCACTGAAAGCCATTCCCGACTGCAAGAAGCCAAGATGAAAACACGGCTTTGTCAGCTGTGACTCCAAACGTGCCTCACCAAACCCCAACTCTGCTTGCGGTCGTTGCCCCACTTCAACCCTCGTGCAGCCCAAGAACCACACGGTACTAACAAAGCCCTGAGATGCACTTAAAAAGAAAAAAGGCAAACTTTTCTTCTCGCTGCATCCTGAGCTGCCTTCGTTGCTGTTGTTTTTGCTAATTCCTGCTGTGATTTACAGCTCTGAAAATGAACTGGTTGAGTCTGTTGGATAAGCTGGAAACGGTTAAGCTCTTTCAGAGCTCCTTCCTTGTTTATTTTACAAGGGCCAAGAGCTGAACTTCCAGGTGTAACATTGCTCTCGAGAAAAACACAAAAGCTGCTCTTAAAGATGCAGGAGCAGAAACTCGGACATTTTCCTTACTGCCGCCATCGTAATGTCTCCTACACTGAAAAGCCCCTGCTGAGAGCAGTGCGTCAAGAGGGATCAGTGTAAAAGCCCAGGGCTGGATTCCCAGCAGATCCCACCTGCCAGGCAGGGGCTGGAGCAGGCAAGCACGCATGCAGGAGGAATGCAAAGCTGCCCAGCCTGTTGCTGAACTGGCTAAAACTGCTCGTAAAGAGCCGAGACCGGCAGCTTTTGGTGTGCTGGGTGCAGGTAGGAGAGCGAATTGAACTGGTTTACTCCAACTTTGTAACGTGGTATTCAGGCCTCCTTCTCCTCCAGTGCAACACACACTTGGGTACTTCCTTGGGTAACAACGTCCCGCACCCTGGCAGCCATTCCCTGGCAGAAACAGAGCCTTTGGTCCCCCTACCCTTCGCCAAAGCTCACGTGAGAAATCTGTGTGTAGGGCACAGCACAGACCTTGGGAAAGAGACTTCTGAAGGCGTACTTAGACAAGACCAACTGCTAACTAAAGAATGGAAACGTCTAATTGCTCCCTTGCTCTCTAAAGCGAATCGCTGAACCGTAGCGCAAAGATAAGCAGTGGAAAAGAACAGCAACTCAAAATCCAAAGGAAAACCAAAAAAGGACCCCCCCAAACCTGTCACGGACAGCAGTACAGCAAGGTAAACAGTCAGATCGGTTTGACCAGCTGCTCAGAAATGTCCAGTTGCTGGAACTGGGGAGGGCAAAACGGTCTCATGACCTCAGCTGATTGAGATTCAGGCAAAAGCCAGTAACCGCTTGTGAACGATTGCAATCTCCTCTCCCTCACCAAAAAAACACCCCAACAAATACTGCTGTAATTATATAGAACATTTCATTCCACAGCGTTTTACCAGCTACATCCACAGCACCACAGAAAAGCATCTCTGCCGAGGGTGGAGCAACATCAGACAATTCGTGTACACCACAAAGCACGATGGAAGAGATGGAAAAGTTAAGGACTGGTATGCTGCAGTTGGTCTGTGTGTCTCTTCAAAGGGTTCTCATGCTTTCATGGGCAAAAAGAAAAAGGAAAAACCCAAAGCTACTAACTAATACTTTGAAGTATTGTAGAAATCACTCAGTTTCGGGTATTTGAAATGCAATTTGGGAAGTCTGGGACTAGATGTTACTTCCAGAAGACTGCAACCTTCATCTTATCACTCCAGCTTTTCAATCTTATTTTCTCCTCTTGTCCTGTTGTGTTGCTGGGTGCCCAGCTCAGCCCACCACACCCTGCGTCACCAATGCAAGGAATACAACACCTCTTCCAAAACTCACAGTCTTTACAACCCAACAAAAAGCATCACTGCAGTCCTTCCCACCCGCTCCTGGGCAGAAGGGTTAACACCTCACTCTCATGGTCCAAGGAAGACCAGAGCACTAACGTAATGGTGAACCCCTACAGATCAGCCTCTAGATGCTTCCTTTGGGTTTTGCCAGCCTTTAGACTGGCAATTCCCACCATTCAGCCCATGGGAAGCCCTCCCCAGTGCCTCCTATGGTCAGTGGGTTGGGTGGAAAAGCAAAGCACTCTTTACTCACTGGGGTCCCCTGAGGTCAGTAAAGTTGGTGATTGCTGTTATAGACCTTCCTGCTACACACCAACAAAAAGTGGGGAAAGCCCATCTGCGAGGAGGAGCTCAGTGACTCAGTATTTCAGAGATCTCACTGATCAGACCCTTACCAAAAGTACATGTAGCTCTCTTGGAAAAAAAAAAAAAAAAAGAGGTTGCTAGTCAAGCAAACAAATGCAGTTGAAATGGAAAGACAAAGAAAACCCATGAAAACAAACAAAAAAACCCACAACAGAAAAAAAGCCATCAATTCTTCACTGGATAATACACAAGATAAAGCAATCTCAACCATGCATCAGGAATTATTAGCTTGTAGCCAGAAGCACTTACTGGACACCGAGTTGAATCTTAATGGGCACTAATCACCACTAGAACTTACAGTCCTCTCCATCTCCAGGGTTTCTTCAGGGAATCGGGGATTTGCCTGCGACACAGAGGTGCCTGCTGGAAGAGCTGATGATGAACTCCAGTGGAGTTCAATAGCCCACTTTTCCTTTGTGGCTTTATTATTTCTTCTTTTAAGTAAATTATCCCTCTGTCGTGCTGCTGAAACATTTTTGTCTCTTTTGAAGATAAAAATCACAGTTCTAATTCTTTTCTTCTGCTACGGTAGAGCAATCAATTACAAAAGGGGTAGCAGGTTAGTAAAATATCCAGCGTACACCTGAATAAGTCTCATTTAATACCTAAGCAGCCACCATACATATCATGCACTTCTTTTTGGTGTAGCTATAGTAGCAGTTTGCCCACAGGAGATATGTCACTGCCCCACTGAAGTGTAAATATCACAGGATGGCACAGCAAGCGCTGTAAAATTTGCTTTTTTAATTTATTTTTTAAAAGCTTGACTTGCATGCTTCCCAGAGGCATTGTGCAGATTAATTAGCTCATCTTCATAGGCCATTTTGAAGATATAAAGTGCTATGTAAGTAAGTACAATTACTGCCTGATGGAAAACAAATCTCCTGAGGCCCTACGTGGAAAAACCCAATATACAAGGGCTGCTTCAAAAGTAATTTTACTGTTAGCCTACAATGTAAGAGGAGGACGTTGGTGGGATGGCAGTAGAGGTTGAACCTTCCCCCCAGTATTCCATTCCACTTTGTTGCTGTGAGACAGATGGTGACAGAGGGTCATCTGTATCTGTAGTAGCTTCCCTGGAAATAAATTGGAGGCATTGCTTTTGGAGCAACCTACGTATAACTGACAATAGATTTCTTGCCTCACTGCAGCTTTCTTGGCCAAGTTCTGCGTCCTCAGCCAGAACTAATTGTTTGAAAGAAAATCTCCTAAATGGATCAGAAGCATAGGAGATCTGCCACGGGCCACAACAGCAATCCTTACCTTCATAAAGCAGAGCAGAACAAAAATATAAGGATTCAGTTTTTAGCACTCTAGGAGAGAAGATGCAGGACAGCTCACTGATTACTCTGGTGCATTTCCAGCCAATGCTACCTATCCATTTTGGTTTGTTACGAGAAACTCCATAGTATAGCAGTGTGGAGAACACATGGTGAGAAGAGGGGGAGGGACGGGAGGAGAAGAGACAGGTTCACGCTCCCCAGAAACTACACACGACCACAGGAAATAAAAGCAGAAGTGGCAGGCCCATGTTCCAACACCCATTAAGATAAAAAACATGATGGTTTTAATAGTCTTGCCTAGCGCACTTAGTGAAACAAGATGGGGCTGTGAGCAACCTGGTCTGGTGGGAGGTGTTCCTGCCTATAGCAGGGGGTTGGAACTAGATGATCTTGAAGGTCCCTTCCAACCCAAACCACTCTACGATCCTATGAAAACAATATACATGTGAACATACGCATGATTTCACTGCACGAAATCGAACTGATTCACTGATTGGTGGCAAAGCAGGGAGACAGGAGTGTGCACACACACGCGTGCAGCAGAGAGAATTGAGTCTATTTAATTTCACCCCAATTTCAAGCGAGTTGCATCTAATCCGATATCATAAATATTTGCATTGGCATGTATCAGTTCATGCTAAAGCAATAAACCGGTCAGCAACGAGTACTGGAACTAGGAGTCTGAAACAGATTTAATTACATCAACCTCTTCCTTTTTTTTAATCTAGCTCAACGTTCAAATTAACTGCAGAGAAGCCTTCAGATAAGGAAATTCAGGCTGTAGGAAGATAGGTTAATTTTCCACTAAGTGTTAAGTTGGTTGTTACTGAAGGAAAAAAGGAGCGTATACATGGTTGGGTGGAGTGTAATTACTTTTTGCCACAAGATCAAACAGCTATAAAAGAAAGCCTACAACATTTAACAAAGCACTCGGTAAGTTCACGCACGACTTAAGGTAGATTTCCCTAAAGAATTTCATAAATACTTTTTTTTCTTTTTAAACGTGAAAGCTAAGGAAAATGATAGCTTCCTTTCTACCGAACTGGGGTTCAATTACAACATAGCCAACACATCTGCCAAATGGCCCGAGAGCTACCATATAATCGTGCTCACGTAACAAAACCTTCAAGTCTTCTGAAGCAATGTGCTGAGCGTGCTGGAAGCAGCGGGCAGGGACCAAGAAACAAACCCTAACGGAGCACGTGGCCATATGAGAGAGTTCAGACTCTGTCCGTACCCCTGTTACTTTCTGCTCTGAAAAGGTTGAAGATCTAAACAGATAACGTTCGCTTCGTGACGAAACTTGGCTCTCGGCGCAGATGATCTGAGTCCAAGGGAATAAAGTTTCAGCAGCGTTCCGAACAAAACAAAATCCTCTGGCTTTGCTCAGGTTAGACAAGAAGGAAAAGACAGCAGCTTGGCAATTTTCTGTATACAAATAACTGCAACTGCCCAGAGGGAATGTCACTGAGATGCAGGCATCCCGGTTATACCTAGCCTCCCCAGGGGCTATTTTAATTTCAAGCAGAGCTGTCACAATTCCTCATCCTTCCAAGGCAGGCAAATTGCACTGTGCATAGTCCAAATTTCAGATTACTTTGGGGCTTCTCCCAAAAGTTCTCCAACCAATTGCTGAGGATGCTGAAGATAGCAGGACACCTGTCACGCAGTAGGCGCATCTCTATGTAGCTCCTTGGTAATTTAACAATGCTCAAAAGCAGCTGTATTTTACGGGAGACGTACACAAATGCAGCACGGAGCTGTGATGAACCACACAAGTGCAGAGCAGTGCTTGCTGTGCTGCTCCCAGTCATCTTCCAGCTGCTGGATGCCTTTCAACGTAGAGTTTTGATACAAAATATATAGATAAAAGAAAAAAGAAGCAGCAACACAGAGGATACTCATTTAAAAGATGCATCTGATCCTTTGGATTCCCAGGTCTGTATAAAGGAGGATGTGAATCTCTCTCATGTATGTTTGCGCACCTATATACAAACACGCCTGTGCAAGCCCAAATCAGGCAAATCCAAAGAGCTGGAAACAAGCAAAGTCAACACATCTGTATCCATCTTCCTGCCAGGGACAGTGCTGTGAGTGTGCATACAACACACACAACCACTCCCCTCCCCCAGAACCCCTACTCTGCATCCCAGCCGTGCACGAGAGTTGACAGGAGATGGGCATTTTGCACATTGCAACACAGTGAAAGAGCAGACAGCGCTGTGGGGAAAATTCTTTCATCAGAACACATCACAAATCTGTAAGGCTGAGATACTGCGAGCTGTAAACTGCGTTTCTCCAACCTCCCTATCTAACAGATATGCTTTACAGGCAAGGTTGGCTAATGGAAGAGAGCCCTCTTTCCAGCATAGTTTTGTTAGAAGTTGCAGGAAAGGTATTACTTCAAAATCCTGCACATTTCTGAACTCTTTCCTGAACACGAAGAGATTGGTGCATTGCAGATTTTTTCATTGACCAGGTCACAAACAATCTCCCTTCTTCCCAAGCAGACTGCCTCCCCCCTTCCCCTCCCAAGCAGTCACCCTTTTCAGGCATTCATCCCACACCTCGGCGCACCAGGACTGTAATTACGTGGTGTGCGCGGAGTAAGTCTTATTTATTCTTTCATCACAAAGTACTCATTCCAACTGGAATATGCAGAAAGCGAGGCTCAGCTTTGATTTAGCTGCAAACAACCTTATGTCTCAGAAGCGGCAGTTACTGAAATAACCCCAGAAATCTTTTCAGCTAACGTCTGTTCTCTCCTGCCAAGTTTTTACCTGAAGGAAGAGCATGGGCTGTGTGCTTTCTCGGTGCAATCATCCCACGTAGGAAGGCTCAGTGGCAGCTTGCAGAACTACCATGAGAGGCACATGCCAGGCAGCAAGGAAACTAGATGTGACTGAACCGATCTGCTGCTGCTCGCTCCATCTCCAGGACTCTGGACATATCACCTTGTACAACAGCACCGAGGCAGCATTTCTGCACAGCTTACCGGTCACCTGATAGCTATGCAGCATGGATCCAGAGCCAAAACAGATTGGTGCTTCGTTTTTATCACTTCTGCCCTTGTTTGCCCGATCAGAGGATTTTCTGAACTCAGCAGAATTGACACTGAAAAAATGAGCTTGAGTAAGTGCAGTGGGGGTGATCACTGAGATAAAACCCATCAACTATTCAACTAAATCCAACGATCAAGAAGTTGAATGCAATTTTTGAACCTCAAAATTTCATCTTGGCTAAATCTCAAATCTGTACGGGTAGCACACCACAGTGCAGCAAGGAGCTGACTGCTATATTTACCATGTGTATGTAAATATCTCTGTCTATATCTACATAAAGCCCTTCTACACATACAAAGCATTTATACGATATGGGAAGTCAGGATCTCAAGGGGGCTGTAAGAAAGAAGGGGACAGACTCTTCAACAGGGTCTGTTCTGACACGACAAGGGGAAATTGCTTCAAACTAAAGGAGAGGAGATTCACATTAGATATAAGGAAAAGGTTTTTATGATAAGGGCGGTGAGGCACTGCCACGGGTTGAACAGAGAGGTGTGCGTGCCCTGTCCCTGCAGAGACTCAAAATCAGACTAGCTGGGGCTCTGAGCACCTGATGGAGCTGTGGCTGTCCCTTTTCAGCGTAGGGAGTTGGACCAGATGGCCTTTAAGGATCCCTTTCAGTCCAAACAACTCTATGATATGGTTATAAGTCGGGTTGCCCAATTTCCTAGCTACTGGCATTTTACTGCTGATCTCCCAAATGGAGCACATTGCAACACATCAAAAGCACTCTAGGCTTGCTCCCTGTACATTTCTGACATGCTGGACTCCCTCCAGGTTCTTAACACTCTTCTTAAGCTGGCAGGCCTGAAACTGGGCCCAGTATTCCCAGTATGTCAGTAGTGCTGAGGGCAGGAAATCAGCACAACTGATCTTCTGTTGTCATGTTCCTGGTTGCAAAGACAATCTCTACAGCGATGCTTAGAGAATAGCAACTGCAGAGGGCATGGTTATTTGTCCCAGAGAAGAAGAGTAGATGCCGACACTAGGCTGGAAAGGATGCGGAGCTGCAGAGCAGTGAAGGGGAGATCAGGAGCTGCGTGGCAGCTATTAAACTACACAGACGGAGCTGAGGCACTGAAAGCCTTCTGGTTCTCTGACAAAAGAAGGTGCATCCAGCCCAAAAGTTTGGAAGATGAGCCAGGGCACGATGCAAGGGGAGCAGACACTGGGTATACAGAGCTGTCTGTATAGAAGCTCCTACAAGGCACACGCAGCTTGCCTACCCAGACCGTCCTCAGTCTTGGTAATGATTCTACCTCCCTCCAGCCAAGAAACTCCAGAAAAAAACCCACTTTGAATTGGTGTTTCCAGACACTTGTCAGCAACAACACGAGCTGAAGGAGTCCCCTCCTCCTCTCCTATTTGGCTGCACGCTGCTCTTGCAGAACCATTCCCCAGGTTGTGCTGGCACGGTCATCTACAAGGCAGAGCAGTGATTTGGATTAAAAAATAGCTGCAGAAATAAATGACTGCACAGTGCAGGGAGACGAACGTACTCAATGGCACAGGGGAAGGGAGATGGAAAATGGAAAAAGCCTAAATCAGTGTTGCTGCCAAGTGAAGTGTCAGTCAGACCACTGCTCCTCTATGCCAGAGCTCCTTGTCTATACTCCAAGTTAATTTTGTTTACAGCAATTAGATGAGTGAAGGCAAGAACCAGCACACTAGCATTTAATGTGCATGGAGGGTACAAACTGTATTTCCCCATGTTTTTAGACCCAGCAACTGGAGAGAAAACAGGAATTTCCAGCGCTGGTGACTGACAATGTGGACAGAAGAAAGATGTGCACAGAGCATCATTCTTTGACCTGCTTTCATTTAGCACTCGCAGCCTTTTCTCAAGAACCTTCATGTGAGATCTCAGATGCCTTTGTTTCCAAATACGAACAGAAAATCCATTCGCATCAACATTAGCTCTCTACATCATTAGCCCTCTGCAATCCATTTGCATCACCATCAGCGAATCTCAAAAGGCTCTCCCCGGTGATGTTCTTTCCTAATAATATTAAAATAATTAAAAAAAAAAATCCATTTCCTCACTTGCAATCCCTCCTGCTATTTCCACACATGCAGGCAAAACACCCCTTTCCTCGTGCCACAGAGATGTGCCCAGATGCCAGAATCAAACTTTCACTACATATTCTTTTTAACAGCTCTCATTTAGTATGAGCAGGTGGTGAGAAGGAAGCAGAGCAAGAAGGAAGAGCACTATTTTGGGTAAGGAAGCAGTAACTGTGCTACTACTCTATTAAGAAGCATGAATGGTGGAAATCAATCATGCTTTTACTGTATGAATGGTTAATCCCAATATGCCATTATAAACAATGATCCTCTCCCTCTGCGTCTCAAGACTGCAATCCCCCTAACAAAAAGCATACACCTGTTGAAAAAGAGAAGGATCTGAATCAGACGTGGTGGCAAGCACGATGGATGGATTCACTTGAGTTTTGTGTTAACCCTTCCTCCAACACTCAGGTTCTGGTCTCCAGGGCCCATAACACACTTCATAAAAAAAATGAGCCCGCTGAAAGTAATGCTTGAAAGCGAAAGGAAAGAGGCTGTCAAGCTGGAGCCTGGGATAAATTACAGCTTCATTTTTAGCTTCCCCTGAATGGAAGCACTTCTGACAATAAGAACTGCCATGACAAAACCCTACCAAGAAAATGAGATAGTTAAGAGCGTGCCTATTCACCCTCAGATAGGTATTACTGCAATGATAGAGATTACTTACCAAGGAAATTTCATGGCATATATTTAACAGAGAGCTGGATTACACAGCTGTGTGTACAACGTCCCTTCCAGACAGGAATTAAGAGTTTCAACACTGAAAACAATCTCTCCTCCGCCTGGGAGCAGGACAAGCTCTTAAACTAGCAGGCAGCGAGCATCCTCCAGAGCTGCATGTTTTAGAATGATCTTGCAAGTTTTTGCTGTTGAAACAAGTTGCCTTCTATCTTGTGTGTAATCTGTGTGTCCGTCCCTCTGGCTCTCGTGCAGGGGTGACTACAGTGGTTCCTGCCTGCACAGAAGGGATGGCTCAGCTGCTCCTCCAGCAGCTGCTGAACCATCACAAATTACAGCTTACTGCGTTGAAGTATGTGGAAATTGGTGCCTATCTTAGTATGCAGGACTGCAAACCGTGGTGGGTCAGCAGCTGCTGCACAAACAGCTGAGCCAACCCTGCAGCAAGGGTAGCAATGAAAGAGATGGCAAGAATGACTCCAGCAGCCCTTGGGTAAGGCACACTTGACTTAGCGTTGACCTTTGGTGAGTTACACAGCTCTTGCTTCAACCTCTGTGCTGTAACATGGGTAGTTCCTCTCCCACACACTTCCTAGGAATGGTGCTACAAGGATGTGTGCACATGGCTATAAAAGAATGCTGCGCATATTTGCAGAATGGCTATTGCTGTTAATTAATTAAGCATTGCCACACGCTGTTCCAACTGCTCCATTAAAAAACAACTTGATTGATCTGATAACGATACTCTTCATGTTTTATAAAGGTGCTACAGATAAAGAAAAATAATCACCTGATTTTTTTTTTAATGGCAAGAGAGGTACAGGAACCTTACCAGGAGAAAAAAAAAACACAAATGTCATTGCTATGTGTTAACCTCTGCATTTGTGCCAGCCCCTAGAAACTCACCTGCAGGTAGTAGCTCCTGATATCACTAAAGGATGCACAGCCTGCTCTTGCCATGTCAGGCACATGCCTTCCTAGGACATGCGAGATATTCTTATCAGCTCTGCATAGCATTTTCTCTACTAGGTATTTTATCAGCCTCTGCTATGCCTTCAGGTTTTGGTGTGCATTTCCAAGCTCTTTTAGCCCTGTTGTCATCTGTACTGCTGGCGATACATCCTGGCTGCCACTATCCCCTTCTTTCTCTATAAATTTGTCCAGTGGTTTCCCGCACTGGTCTGCCCTCTGGCTCCACACCTTGACACAAAGCTACTCCCACTGCTCTCCCTACCAACCCACATTCTTCATTAGCAAGCTGTAATGATGGTATGAGGCACTTCTAACCAGGATGTGAAGACAAGGAAACCTTACTTAGGGTGCTGCTATCAGATTATGCATAGCCATCCCTCCCACTTACTCTCATCCCTTCTCAGATAGGGCATTGCTGCATTTTTCTCCAGCTCATGCCTTTCTTCCTCCCCACCCACCGCACGTCCCCTTCCTTTAGTTACATGCTTTGTTGATGTTTCCATTTGCTAATGTTCTCAGTATGGAGTAGATGATGTGGATATGGGATTCCCTTGTGCTTTTCATAGATTCCTGCCAGGCTTTCATTGAATAGCACACTACAAAATGCAGCACGCATCTAAAGTAGTCACAAAATACACTGTAATGCACGCACCCAAACAGCACAGCCACCCATTCCCTACAGCATCTGATAAAAATGAAGGTTGCAAGGTTACATGCTAAAATGTAACACTTGAATTTCCAGCTATTCAAATGCTCAGTGAGGTCTACACATTCTTCTCCATGTTTTTTGCACGTGGTACAGAAAAAGTAAGCACTGGAATCTCCTGGATGTTACAGTTCTGTCTAACTTGCAAAGCTGTAAACAATGCTTGTTGCCTAGCACAGCCATGCAAGGTGTGATTCCCCTGCCATCCCACCAGCCACACACCTGGAGCAGGTACTTTGCCTGGAGCACAATGTAAATGTGCTTAATGCTGCTTTTACTTCCAAACAAGAACGAATATTTGTTCATACGACAAAACAAGATGCATTTCAAATGCCACAAACAAATCCAGTGGGAGTTATGTTTACCTCTCTCATCCCCAAGTATTTTGCAATTTTCCTCCCTAAATCACTGACCTGCCTCTTTCTTCTCAGACTCCTAATCCATGAGTCAAACAAAACCAAAAAACACAGCCCTATCTTCCTCCCCCAGATAAGGAAGGGTTAGGTGGTGCTACAAGCAAGTATGAACAAATGAGTGCTACATTTGCAATCTGTTAATTAACTAACCAGAAGAGTGGGATTTTCTATGTTTAGCTTCGCAGCAGTTTCTCTTCTAATGACTTGAATGTAATACACTTAGAGAATAAAATTCTTCGGCATAAAACACACACGAGCCTATGAAATGAAAAATACCTTACCTGCTCTTCACCTCTGATAACAACGCAATCGCAGCTGGTTTACTGCTAAGATGTGTACAATCGTTTTTGTTACAGCTCCCTCTCTCTCAGGATTGATATTTCAGAGATGAACTAAAGAGGGATTGCTCCTAGCCTCTATCAGTAGCTCACAGCTTATGCCTGGGCAATTTCTCGCATGAATGAGGAATGAAAAGAAGAATTCCTCTGTGCGTGGCTGCTGCCTCCCCTAACTCAGTGCCTTGGGAAGAGCTGCAACGATGCTTTATGCAGCCAGACATGGGGTGGAATAAAGAAGGGAGAAAAACCCTGGACTGGACTTAGGAAACCACTGCTACAAAGCTTTTGTCACAGCAAGAACACCTTCAAGCTACCAGCAGAAGTCGCATTCCTATTGCACTGCCCCAGCACTATCAGTACCTTCACACAAATTACAAGCCTCCACGTGTCCCACAGCAGCCCAGCTTCTCCAGCACCCTGCACAGCCTCAGTGACATTAACCCTGCTGTTAACCCTTTGCAGGCAGGCAGTCACAGACAGCACCTGGCTGCAAGGTGCCGACCTCCGCGGGCTGCTGCATAGAAACGCCGCCTGGGAAGTGTGCGGCGAGAAGTGAAAAGCCATCCGCCGCAGTTGACTTACCCAGCTTGGCGGCCCCATCTGGTGGGTACTCGGGGAACTGGCCCTCGGAGGGCACGCTCACCGTGCGGCGCAGGCAGCGGCCTTTGGTGGCATCCTGAGGCTCCTGCAGGCCGTCGGTGGGCACCTGGGGGAAAAGATGCAGACAGCTGTTAGCCTGCAACCCCGCTGAGAGCATCACTTTCCAATCTGAGCATTAGGAGCAAACGAAAAGAGAGCCTTCATCTGGAATCGCAGAGCGGTTTGGGTTGGAAGGGACCCTGAAGCTCACCTGGCTCCAGCTCCCTGCTGTGGGCAGGGCTGCCACCCACCACATCAGATTTGTGCTGAAGGCTGTGAAAGATGCATGAGATGCTGCACTGTTTTAGAAGCAGGCGGCACTACGCTGCCCCTCGCAAACTGGTTCTGGCATTTCCCGACTTTCATGCACTTAGCATTAAAAATCACCTTCAGAGAATGCTATTTGTTACTATCGCCGGTCTATTTGTCTCCTTCAAATAGTGCTCATTTTTATAAACACGTTTCCCAAATCCCCAGCTGTTAACTCTGCTATGGCCACTCTCTTTGTTGGCACATATTTACAGCGGCTCCCTTGCTAAACGATCTGAGGTCAAACAGAGTAATTTTGTTAAGTTTCTGCTGCGCTCATTCAATCAAGGTCACAGGTTAGATTTTCAGGTCTCATCTGGAGACACCACTTGGTCTCTCTCCCTTTGGCACACTCTCTGCTCTTCAGAGCACGTTTTTGGAGGGATGCAGCGCACCCTAAAAGCACTGAGGCGCTGCTCCTTGCTCAGGGAACTCATTGAACCTATACTACCCCCACACCCATGCAGCTCCTGTGGGGTAGACTTCACCACCACCCAACTCCTAGCTGAGAAATTCATATAGTCCCTTTTCTTTTTAGTGCCCTCCTTCAGTACCTTCACTCTCTTTTTGGCACAGGATGACAGAAGCATTCTTTTAACCCAGCGATAATGAAGAGCTGGCTTAAAGCACGCTGCTAGCAATGCGTAAGAAGGGTGACAGTGGCCAGCAGGACAGCCTGGGGGCAGCAGCTTGCTGCCAGGGCCAAGGAGGAGGTTGGTGGCTCAGCCCACACCGCCTTTTGAGTCCTTGGGCAAAGCAAACAGGCCGCAGCACACTGCAGCTGGTGTCAAAAGCAAACCAACTGCTGCATACCAGAGATAGGATTTATCTTCTGAGAGGACCTGAGCCATCAGCAGGAAGAGTGTGAGGGCTGAGGTCCTGCCCCTAAGCCACAGCTCCTTCTGTACTCACCATCTGCCCCGAGCAGGAAAACGTGGCTGGGCTGCACACTGAAGGAGGAGCATTGGTGCAGTAATACTCATATCTGGTGCAGAACAGTCCACACCAGAAAAAGACTGCTTTTGTTACAGTGCCTTGAGAAACACCTGATACTATTATTTCACTCGGGAATTCTGCAAGCTGTGTCAGGAGCAATAATGCACCAGGACTGAGGAGAACCACTAAGCATTGCAAAGTCAGGGCTTGAGCAGCACTTGGGCTGCCAGCAGGTTTTTGTGCAGCTTTGCTGCCCTGCTCTTTGACCTGCCGAGCCTTCAGCAGCCCTGAATGGCCCAGCCCTGCTCCGGCTTGCTCACAGTCCTGACAACCCTGACCATGTTTCACCAGTGATTTCCAAAGTGTAACCAGGGCAGGTTCACAGCTCAGGCTTTCATCTCTCAAACAGCATCACAGCTCACCTGCTGCTGAACACGGTTCTTAAGTATAAACCTTGTTCCTGGGATTTCCAGTCTGATGATGGAGAGATTTCAGATGAAACAGAGGAACAGCTTCACAAGCATTTAATGCCACTTAAAGTAAGCTGGGAGCTTTAAAAGAGTAGGTAGAAAAGAGCTTCTCCACTGCAGCCAGATCTCTTTTTCAGACTGGAAAGACCAAAAAACTTGAAAATTCACAGCCTCTTCTGATCTAATAATCGGGAAGCTTGGAATCACATCAACAGTTCTATAATGATAAAGCTCTTCACTTCAGTTTTTGCCTGCCTCGAGAAAGTTAGAAGCTGGCTAAGATCCTGACAGAAAAATCCACTTTAAAAGTGTCACAAAGCGTTTCTTGGGGACCTCGGAAGACAAATCATTCAACTCATTTGAAAACTGAAACAAATCGTATGGCTGAGCTGAGCTTCGACAAACTCAGATTTATGGGCATATTGGATAGGCGGTACCAAAAAGGTGAGGTCTGGGGTGTGGGGGAGAAAAGGGAAGAGCCTATCACAGCGATAAGAGATTTGCATTCGCAGCTGAATGCAAAACTGAAAGATTCTGTGGGACAGCAGCCAAATTACAGACAGTGACTAAGCCAAAAGCAGCCCGAACCCAGATGCACTCATTTGTCACATCCCTCATGAAAGTGCTGTGCAATGGGTGATCTATCAAAAACAGCTGATCAGAGACACTGACTCATTCCCTTTTCCTGTTTCAGCGCCTCTGTTTTTGCAGGCACCCTTTATCGTGCCTTCTTCAGAAGTGGGCGCTCACAGCCCTTGCCTATGAAACAGCTTTCACCAAGGCTGAAAACATCCACACTCCTGACAGTGGGAAATTGTCCTCCTCATATA
>PPHD01009030.1:0-21103 GCA_002909625.1 Bambusicola thoracicus
AAAAGAAAAAGTGGCACAGAACAAGCAAAAAAGGGGAGGCGGGGAGGGGGGGGGAGAAGAAAAATAAAAGAGGGAGAAAGGGCTGGTCTATCTGCTGTTGGGTTTCGGGTAACCAGTCCGTGAGGAAATGCTGACAGGGGTCACTGTGGCATAATCTTTCATTCAGCCCCAAAGCTGTCACATCCTCCCCAGATGTCTGAAACATAGATATAAATTTTCATTATCCGGCAGAATAGGGGCAGAGGTACACAAAATGATTTTTTTACCAATCAAATTATACCTCATTGCGAGATTATGTGCAAACACTAATTTTGTGAAGTTTTCTTGTGGTCATTTATCTACACTCATACGTAGTTGCACTGCTGAAGGTGTAAAAAAACCCAAGGTTTTTCAAATTCAATTACTGTCTTCATAATCAGGTTGAGGACACATAAAAACTGAATCAAAAATTAATGCTATTAGTGAAGAACTATGTCTTCCCCAACAAAACAGTGGGATCGCAGCATCTCTTTCATGAAAGCAGAAGGAATATGTTACTTCAAATGGGTAAGAGAAGCATTTTTGATATTGCACAAAATCAGAGAATCACAGAACGGCCTGGGTTGAAAAGGACCTCACAGATCATCTCGTTTCAACCCCCCTGCTATGTGCAGGGTCACCGACCAGCAGACCGGGCTGCCCAGAGCCACATCCAGCCTGGCCTTGAATGCCTCCAGGGATGGGGCATCCACAGCCTCCTTGGGCAACCTTTTCTTCAGGGGTTCAGGAACTTCAAGGGTTCTTCAGAATTCTTTTAAAATCTCAGCATTTTTCTCAGGTGTACTATTAGATGTTCCCCAGCACAAACCCACATTGTGGTTCCAACATTTGGAAGCTGTAGCTTCCCTGGAACCCCTGCGGCGAATGTGTGGCCACAAAGCCCAGTGACCACTGGCCAAGGGCTCCCATGGACAGCAAGCCCTCACAGAGAGCCAAACGAGGTGTCTGTTCCCTCAGCCTGGGCACAAGGACAGTTTACTCATGAAGACAGAAGCACACTTACAATGGAAATAAAAGCTGAGTTGTGTCATAACATTTTATGATCCTTCAAGGCAAATTCAACTAAGTATTAGAAATATGCAGCTCTACTGATTCCTAGGTGGTTAAGGCCAGTACTTTACTTCATGACCACCTCAGTGACTATAACCACTAGCTAACAGAGTAATCTAAAGCTGGTAAAATATTCCTTACAGGTGACTGCTTTGCAATGCTGTAGAATCATTCACATTTTTTCTCTGGTCTTGCTCTCTTCAAGAGCAGCAACAAGTCTGGCCATGGATACCTACTCCCTATTGCACACAGCAAGCAATCACTTGTGCAATGGTTATGGTAACAGCAGAAGAAATAGCTTTGCTGGTGGCTCAGTGAACAAAGAAAGAGAAAGTCACCAAAACAATGTGCTTTCTTTTTCCTTGTATGCCAGACAATGATATTAATATTTCTCCATGACACCGGTATCTCTTTATGTCACAAGGAAGTTGCAAGGCAGGATCTGTGAGACGTCTTTGTAAAATGTTGGTATGCTCAGAAATGTGAAGCCTATGGTATTATCTTGTTTATTATCTTTCTTTGAGACTGCACCAAATGCTCTGCAAGTCTGGATCACTGTCACCCTGTTACGATGAAAGATGTGCCTTTGGTTATGAACTACTCCGGAGACACCAGATTAGAGTTCAAAGGCTATTTCTTGCATTAGTAGTAAGTGCAGGAATTCTGAGGCAAAGTGATATACTTGGTGTGAGCTCTTGCATATCACTTTGCTATTTTACTCCATGACCACTTTGCAGCAGTCAGAGCTACTGTTTGAGTCTGAGTGCTGTGTGAGCCAAAAGTTTAGGGCATGCTTATTGGATAACCTAGATAATACTAACCATCAGCAAACACTTAGTATGTGTCACATGCCTCCCACTCCCTTTCAAGACGCTGGGATTTCGTGGAAGGAGAAAGAAAAACATGACTATTATAGGATCCTGTAAGATTTAATACATCCCCTGGAAGAAGTGATGCATGCCCAACTACAATTTCAAACAAAAGACACTGAGAAAATTCAATTTTCTCATATAAAGTGGGAAATTCCACTTGGAAAGAGAGTTTTATGGATTTCAAGAGCCATATTTCCTACTATAACTCTCTGGGAATTGATTTCTCTTATCTTGGACTCAGGCAAAGCTGACAGAGCCAGCTTGGCCACCTCCCTGAAATGGTGCTCCCTGTTGTCCAACAAGCAACTACCACATCAAAAGCTGCCACAGCAGGAGAACATCAAGAAATGCATTTGGGCAAGACTCATACAAGCAACCCCACCCCCAGATCACCCTCCTCACGTCCAGAGACCTCTGCAAAGGGTGTACAATCTTACTAAAAAATCCCACAACAGATTCCTGCCTTTGGTACTACGCAACAAGCGCACAAAATTATGCAGGTCTGCTTTAAATTAAAACAAAAGTTGTACCAGATAGGATCTCTGATACATATTGAGTTGCTTTTCTCATCTGAGATTCTTCCTCAAACAGCTAAAAACAATTAGGATAAATGAGCAGATATAAAGGTCAGCAGTACAAACAATTCTGGGAAAGCTAGATAGCTCACTGGATAGTTCCTTTACTTCCGTTACCGCAGAATGAATAGATACATGTCCAAACTGACTCTCAGCAATCTGATTAGAAAGATATTCAGAGCTCCTAAATAGCTTTTGTGGTTTCAGCTTTTTTTCCTAGCTGAGCTGCCTCTGCGCTGCCGGGCTGCCACAGAGCTGGCAAGAAGGATGGGTTTTTTTTGCAGCAGAAATGCTTAGGGTACTTTTGCCATCCTATGCCAGAGCCCATATGGGGACGCCAACATGTGGCATTCTGGCAGAGGAATGTCATTCCTCAGAACTGTTAGTCATCGGCGTAACGTCTAATGACATCACCCTGGAAGGAAATAGAACAAGAGAAAAATCAATGGACAGCAGATACCTACCTATTATGAACTATAATTGTGCATTCACCAGTCTGCCAAGCCATAAATCTAGTAGTTTAAAACCCATTTTAACATACATTCATATATGTTAGGAAGCTATTAACACAGGGGTGAATTATAGCAAACAGGCTTCTGAGCAGTCAGGATATGTATTTTTTTTTTTAAATAATTATAGCGTTCTGCACTGTAGTTAAGATTCAAAAGGGTTTTGTATTCCACCAGCTTTTATCCCTAACCAATCACAATGGCAAAAGATAAATCCTCTTAGACTGCAACTTTCCACCCTGAGCAAAGTCTTGAGCAAGTACTGATTGTAGTGGGGCAATCTGAAAGTCCGTTGTTAGGAAAAGCTGGGGAGTAACTACTGCATGGAGCCACGGCCAGACTGAGTTCTCACTGAAATGAGTGGAAGCTCTTTCACTGTTTTTATTTTGTGTTGGATTGAATCATTCTAAATTCTTAACTCCACAATGGTGACGTTAGAAAATCCTGAATTGGGCCTCCAGAAGTGTTTGGAAGGATGGATGCCTTGACCAACAGGTACTGTTAATAATTCAGACTGAAGGAGGAAGAAGTCACTACAATGGCATATTTTGTACCAACATATTATTAAACATCATGCAAATACTTCTGCTGTGGTAGCTCAGAAAAAGCTCTTGTTCTCATACCAGTGGTCTGTCTTGTAAGGAAGCCTTAATAGGTTTTGTATGAGCAAATAATAATGATTTTTGGTCAGGAAAAAAAAAAAAAAAACAGCTTTAAAACAATCATTATGAAGAGGAATTCATGGGAAATGGGTTTTAAAACACCAAAAAGACTTCCTAATGATAGAGAACAGATACCCACGGAAATTAGTACATGGTCACAATACCAACCAGAAAAGACAAAGTAGTAGTGCAGAAAAACTCAACTTTTAATATTTTATTCCTCATTCACCCAGTTGAGTTTACCATAAATACCAAAGAGTTTGGACAGCGTACAGAGAGTGTTGCTTATGTGCACAGCTCTTGATTCTTACTGAAGTTAAGCCCAAGTCAGCTTGAGCTCAACCCTGGCACTCCAATAAAATGTATCTTGCAATCCATTTTATGTTAGTACTGATATGCTTTGGGATACACAAAACCATCTTCCACCATTTTCCTCAGAATGCAGCCTGCAGTCACCACACTTCAAAATCTCGTAAATAATAAACACATAGCCTTCATAAACTTTACAGTCTTTGCCAAAATGGCATATTTTTGTGTTGGCTTTTTTTTTCTTGGTGGTGTAATGAATTGCTTTAACTCAGAGCAAAGATAATTCAGCACTTCAGGGTTACATTTCTGGCTTCTGCAGAATCAAAACATCTAGTTTAAACAATTTTGAGTCAAATTCCCTCAAAATTGCAACCTCCAAAATTCAATATGACTTTAGTACACTTCCTTCACATGCACTTTTCCAAAAAGCAAAATTCTCTCTTGCTGACTTTGCTAGTCATAGCAGTTCTCACTGTCCTGCACATGAGAAGGTGGCAATCAATGCACTCACAATGAAACAAGCTCAGAAATTCTAACACAGTATTAAAGAGATATTCAATAACATATGTGAAGCTTATCAATTAATGACTCAGCTACAAGAGTATCTCACAAATATGAGAGCCTTAAGGGAAAAGACGGCGAGGAAATAACTGATGGTTTAGCAGATGTTGTTCTGCTTCTTCAGATGAGGATGTACTAATTGCAGTGTTATGCTGGGTGCCATAAAAGCAGGCATTTGTACAAAACATAATATTTATCTTTATTGCGGCATTCCTTTTGTTTAGGGTAGAAAAAGAAGAGAAATCTTACTATAAATGTAACTGTTGCTTGAGGTAAACGCCTTGTTTTCTGTGACACCCACTCTATTTCTCTGTTACTGTGAGCTCACACTGCAGCACTGAGCATGCAGCCTCCCTGCACACACAGCCTCTTCCTCCCAAATACTTATCGCAGATTAATGATGTGGTATTGGGCCTATGGCCGACAACATGTGCATGAACTCTGCTTCCACATGGTTAGCCAGAATATGAATGCTTGCTTTTGGGTCCAACCATTTCACGACAATAAATATTTACTTGTAGTATGTGAATTCTTAAGGTTGTTTTGCAGCTCTAGCAATTGCCCTGCTGAGTAAGTCTTTCTGTTACAGATGGTTGTTTGTCAAAGACATCATCTCATTTCTAAGTTCTGTTTTTCCCTTAAAATATGAGTTGCTAACTGGGCATCCCAGCTGATCCCCAATGATAGCCTTTCTTTAAAACAGACCAAATCTATTCAGAAGCCAAGATGTGGGTTTAGGAATCTGACTTAAGTCATCCACTTTAAAAATCTTTCCTGTGTTTCCTAGAAGTTTTCACTGTCTTCTTCACACAAGTGAACCCTACCCTGAAAAATCTTTTCATAGATTCCTCAGCTCCTATCCCAAGCACAAAAATGTCCAGGGTTACCCCAGGATCTGTTCGTATCAGCAACACTGTCTGCATCACAGCAAGGTGGCACCTCTTCTATCGTCCCATGTCAGGACTTTTTTGCAGCTGTACGATATTTGGAAAGTATAATTGATATTTTTGTAATACACCAGCTCCAGTCCTGAAGTCTGCTATTTGCTCTCTTTCCAAAGCATGCAACAAGCAAACCACAACAAGCATTTTCTTGAGAGCCAGTTTAAGCAGCTGGGAGACTGATTTCAGCAGGACCTGAAGCCATCAGACAACATAAATGTGATAGTTTGGAGCCAAACGCCAAAAGCGAAGCTGGGGCTGGAGGGAGAAATATTTTATGTAAATAAGCGAGAGAAAGAATTTACAAAAACCTTGGCTTGTACTCTCCCATTACTGAAATGCTCCTGACATAAGAGTTTTATAATTTTGTAAACACGGAACTGAAGTCTTTGATCCAAATCCCACTGAAAGACTCCTGTTGACTCCAGCAGCCCTTAGATTAGCCCCACAAATTAAGAGGCAGAAAACTCCAGAGATATGAGCAGCATCACCTCCAGCATGTAGCACTGCCAGCTTGGGGGATACTACCGCTATTCTGCATTACTGACGTTAGAACATAAACATACCAATGGGATATCTAATAACTCCAGTAGATAAAGGATACAAATTTCAGCTTACTCCATTCTTTTCCAAATGGGAAATGGTTTTTGATTTCGCTCTCATTCCCTTCAGCTCACAAACTGATTCTGATCCTTTCTAGATTTTCGACGAAGCCCTTAATCACAGGTCAATTTCTAACAAACTCTCAGTCTTTTAGCACCTCCTGTTCTCTTTCAGATCATGTTGATAGCTGAGCTATTTCCTGGCCTACTTTCAGTGGTGGTGTGCAAGTTTTCTTATTCTGAGTTGTAAACTTTCTCCACTGTCCCAGATTCATCTTCCACATTCCAGTCAGCATGAGATGGGCCAAATCATTTCCTGTTTTCTAAATACAAGTGATAAATGCCCTTATTTTACATAACTTTCAGTAGTTTTCAAGCTGGAATCCTTCCTGCTGCCTCTGTCCATGTGTGAAATACAAGGTACCATGCTCTATTTGTGTGAGGACCTCAGAGTTCTGCTTCAATGGACACGGGCTTTTTCCAGCAGTTTTTATTCTAGAGAATCAAAATACTTTGCCAGTTGGAAGACTGAATATCCTAACCCAGAGCAGGAAGCAAGGAAAGCTCCGTGGCAGAGCAGATACTGCTCACAGCCCAACTGCAGTGGAGGATAGTAATTACCGCTCCACAGGGAGCGATTACGACTACTGAAGCTTGAGTGATTACCCTTTGCTTTGCTGACCCTACAACCAGACCTGGATCTCTAAAGTTACATGCAATTTTTAGAAGACAACGTTGCAATGGATGCCCAAGACATTTTCACATATCATATGCACAAACAGTTCCAGGTGAAAAAAGTGAGAAGAGCAGAAATCTGTCATACAGGATTCTTCATACTACATATACCATTCAATTGCTCTTATCTGTGCAATTCCTTCTAAATAATGAATAGGAGTGAAGGAGAAAGAGCAATGGAACAGAACAGAATAGTAGACAAAACTAATAAAAGGTTATTATTTACCAGCAAAGCACAGGTTCTACAGGCTTTTATGTGAAGAATGTGCAAAAGGGGCTGGCACTAGCTTAGGCATCTTGAGTTTTTCACTAGCAGTTGGAGCAGTGACCAGCCTAAAGAGCACTAATGATAATGAGTAAAGCAACACAATAACATTTCAGCTTACAAGAAACTGTTAAAACAAGCCAGTTTGTTTTCAGTGTCTTTTGTTCCTGTAACATCTGCTACTTGTTCAGCATCAGGATAAGGGTTGGGAACAAGATGTTCAGGTGAATTCAAAACGTTCCCATTCACACATTTCTTTAGGCACTGTACAGAGGGAAAAGCACAGCCCAGGTTGCAGATAAACTGCATCACGCTTTCCTCTTGCCCTTACTTTACTTCCTCCTGACAACAAATCTCAGGCAAGCAGATAAGATTATAACCCATCTGCTCCATTTTAGCATGACAGGTGTATACCTTTCCAAAGCCAAAATGCAACAGCTCTCATGCAGGTCAAAGGCTGGCAAGGCTCTGTTTATGATAACTCCTTTCTCCCCAAAGGATATAGGAAGAATTTTAGCTGGCCTGTAAACTCACAGTTTTTAACGCTAGAAGAGCATAATGAGATAAACATGAGATCATGAGAGGTATTGAACACACTTGAGAGATAAGTCCATCAATTATCAGGGACATCAGAGCGGGCTCTATGCCGCTCATGAGCTGCATGCTGCAGCCTGCTGTCAGCTGAAAATGTGTCAAAATCATGACTTGCACATCTGGACCCAAACAGTCCTCCACCAGGATTAGAAGAGCCGATAGGGAACACAATACTTGGCCAATTTAGAATACTTGACAAGATAGAGCTGGGTGGGAGGGATATTTCAGACTGGGATGCCACAGTTTGTATTTGTACCGACTCTGAAGAGACTCAGACCGTGGCTTTCCACTCCAATTTCCAAGAGATCCTCCAGCGAATAATTACTTTCTTTAGCCTCAGTCAAATCCATGCGTTTGTCTGATGTCTTGAATCAGAATCTTAGCAGTAGCCAGAGAGAATGAGAAAGAAAATCTGTTTGGATGAAAAAATCATTGCTGGGTTTAGGTGAGTAACACATCAGCTACAGTTGCGTTCTTCTGCCGTTGACTGCTATCGTGCTGCTGGCAGTATTTCTCACATCAACCTGCTCGCCATATGTGCATATGCTTATGCTTTCTCTGCTACTAATTGCTTACTTTTGACAATATCATCTTTACGTGCACACCATATTGCCATTTTTATCACTCTAAGCCTATTAATGGCCAGACTTATCGTTCCCAGTGGAATTAATATTAACCAGCTCTCTAAATATTGTTCGTGTCTTTCAGAAACTCCTGTCTTTTAGAGCCTGACTCTGGCTGTGTGTAATTGGGCTGCTGTATTTCATTCTCTGGGGCCTGGAGACAGCTTTCAAAAGTGTAACTCAAGAAAATTTATGAGAGTAATATTAATACCCAGAAAAGGCGAAACTTAGGAAAAGTAAACAGCTCTTTGGACGTAGCTGTTGGCTTACCTAGGGTCAAAATCTGCCCTCAGATAGACTTGTGCAAGTTCAGCCGGTCCCATACACAGAGATTTCTGTGGAAAGAACTTGGCCTTAGATGACTTCAGAGGTTTCTCTGTCAATCCAATTTCCCAGAGAACTCCGAACACTCCTACGTGTATATGCTAAGTTATGCTTTCTGCTGGAAGGAAAACAGCTGAAAGGAGATACTCATTTGCCAGTACTCAGAGACTTGGACAGAATTTTGACTTGGAATTTTACACCCATAGTTAGCTTGAAAAATCAACAAACTGTCCCCAAGCCACTAGGAACCATGCAAGGCAAATGACAAATGTGGAGAAAAGGAAAACAGTGATGTGAATCACTCTAATTCCTAACGAGACAACCATTCTTGAAAATAAATAACTCTGCATGTAATTTGGAGCAGGAGAATACCAGCCAGCAGATGGCTGGGTTCTCCACGGAACAAACTTGAAATTAATTTAAGAGTTTTAAACAAATTTCATCACTGGGAGGCAGAGGAGAGGGATTTAAGATATCGCTCATCTCCTCATGGTCCCTGATGACAGATATAGAAGACTGCTTTGCCAAAACCATCCTGGGCAACCTAGGAGGCTGTGGAGGAGCTGGGTCACTGCTCACAGGATTAGACTGTGCTACAGGAAAGTTTTTGGAAGCTGGATTCTTAATGGATAGACATTGAAAATCTCCATGTTGCAGAATCCAAATCCTCCTGTGGAACTACGTATAATACAAAGAGCAACTGTGAACACTTGCAATTTTGAAACGTCTTGGTCTCTTTTTCAGCATAAATGTCAATTTTCAGGAAGGCAGATAATGGAAATTGGTGAGCATCAAGATCTTGACCTCTCTCTCTCTTTGAGAACACAGTTTCAAGTCATGTCCCACATTTCCAGAGGGGTCTGGAAAACAGGACAAATACTAGGAAATTGAAGTACAATCTAGAAAGAATGCAAATGGTGTAGACAAGATGAGGTATTTTGATATTTCCTATCAACTCTAGGAACAAAATCACTGATTTTTGCTCTGCTGTTGTCCCAACCAACACAGTTGTTTTCCTTCTGCATTTCTGACCCAAAGATGAGTCCCCATTTTCAGTGGCTTAAATCAGCATACAACAACCGGAAGATAAATTCCAGGAATCATGCTATCAGGGACCATGGTGTATCATGAGAACAAGAAAGAAATTTAGAAAGGGAAAGAAGGTCATTTTTTAAAGTGGAGCCTAATTTTGTAACGGTCCTTACACCATTACAAAGTTAATACTAACTTAATTTCACTGACTGGTGGCTGTCCTGGATTAATATTTGGAATGCATCATTTTCTTTGAAGTCCTTCTGAATTAAGGAGTGACTGGAGGAGAGGAAGGGTGACATCACTCTTCCATGTCATTTTTTCTTTTCTCTTGACTCATGAGGATACTATAAATTTCTTGAGTCTTTGAGCTGAGTCACAAGGAGGACAAAAATAATTTCAAAACAGTGGATAAATACAGCTATTTTAGATGAACTGGTGTCTTGACCAGCACTGAATTTTGTTCTGCTTTCCATTAAAAAAAAAAAAAAAAAAAAAAAAAAAAGAAGAAGAAGAAGAAAAGAAAAAACAGATAAGAAAGCTTTGCACATACAATTATAGGTCCCTAAGGGACAAACTGGGAGCCCAAAGCTAGCATGTGCCCAGCTGGCTCAAGCTACTGTTGGGAAAGCATGCCGAAATGAGAATCAAATGGAAATTACAGTACTTTGATGTAATAGTGTTCAAATGTGGAACAGCCATTGTGATTGTTCTGTTTTACATGTACACAAGAATGGCTTCATGTGTAAACACAGGAGCAGAAGTAGAAGAGGTGGGGGGGACAAGCTGACACTGACTCATAATAGAGCCATAAACCCAGACCTATTTCATGTGGCAAGAGGAGATATCATCCAACTCTGACTCGTCCCAGTCTAATGGAAATTTGGGAGAAACACTCAGACCTCATCACCATCATTATCTACCCCAGCCCAAGATTGAATCAACATCAATTAACCTCAAACTGCACCACAGACAGCACTGATCTGAGCAGTGCCTGCTTGGCCCATCTCCCAAGCTGGGGCTGATGCCAGGGAATGAAATTTCAGCTCGATTTTGATGTTGAAGACATTGGTAGAGGTCTGCTTGGGTGTGTGGTCCGGCCGGCATGCAGGCTGCTCGCTTTCATCCACGCTGAACCTTTCACTTGACTTTTGACCTTTCACTTGGCACTGTCCTGTCATTTCCTTGGTTTCACAAATTTTAGCCTCTCACTTGACCTGTGAACTGTGACCTTTCACTTGACCTCTGATCTCAGAAATTCTGGAAGCTCATACATGTAATCGCGGAACAAATAAACAAAGCGGTTGTGAGACGCTGCTGCTGAATGAAGCCCAAGGGGCCTGGGCGTGGGAGCCCAGCCCTGCCAGCCCAGCCCACCCCACGGCCATGGACAGCTCTTTGTTCCAGGCCATAGTGAAATTGACATCCCTCAGTCACATAAGAGTGGTAGTTTTACATAAGGGTGAGGTCTTCCGAGAAACTTCAGGCATGTAGATCTTCATACATGCTTGACCTAAAAGCATGCAGATATTTTAATGGTCTAGTCGTTTGTTTTGTCTCACACACCCAATTCTGTTCAGCAATCTGCAGGTGAAAAATGCAGACACTGTATGCACAGCTCATAACAACATTGTTAGCCCGGAGCAAACCCAACATGGCATGTTCTCTCCCTCTTTTCTTGGCAGAGAGAATGGAAGAGATCAGAAGGGAGATGTAGACAAGGGACAAGGACATTTTGGTGCCTGGTGCACTGAAAGCAAAGCAGCTTCTCTTTGGTACTGCAGGGAAACAACTGCAGGGCCACAAGCAAGTGACCAAAGTGGCTCATGTAGAGAGTAATTGTACATGAGTAGGAAGCAAGGTGACACGGCAGGCAGACAGAAGCAGTGCCAATCTGCCAATCCATTGCAGATGAGATCTCTAACAAAAAGGAGCTGTGGGATCACTGATTTATTCTGACACGTAATGTAATGAACCAGTGCATGCTGTCACTTGAATTCAGTGTGATTTTACATTTTGAAAGCAAACTATTTTAAATTCATGGAAAGAAAGACTATGCAGAGAAAGCACCTGGACAAAGAGAATGATATTTGTGTTTCTTTGGTTATATTAAAAGATTTCAGAGTTTAATGTGAAATTTTTCACGTGTAAAACAAATTTCTCATTGCATGCAAAATGAAGGCACTTCGCTTGCAGATGATCAGTTCTTGTGTGACTTCCTAACACAAAATCATTTTGCAAAGTTATAAATTATACGTGTTGCATTTCCAACAATGCTGTCTCTTCTTCTTTAGTGTCTTTAGGGGGAGATCAAGCCTTTTTTTTTTTTTTTTTTTTTTTTTTTTGCTTATTCAGAAAGCAGATTGTCAGGTCTGGTGGGGTTTTTTCTCACTCATACAAAGCTTTTAGTGAAAACCCAACCACACACTTGGCTCTGGAAATCTATGCTGAGGACTGTTCAACACCAGCAACCAGCATTTATTACTGGTCTTCTCTCATATGATTTTCAGTTATCTTCCAGCCTATCTGGAATTGTCAAGAAGATACTGGGAGAAAAAATCAAATGGTGTGAGTCAAGGGAAGACTGTTAATGGAAGGTTTTAAGGGATGATCTTCCCACTGCATTTGCTAAATACGTTCATTAGTGATTTTATCAAAGAAAATAGGAGTGTGTAAACAAAGGGTAGAAATTCTTTGACATTTAGCAATACAAACAGCAAAGTATCTCTTATAAACCTGAAACTCTTCCTTCACCCTTGAAGCTTGGGTTTGAGAAAGACTCATGTCATGGTTGATTAGGGATGACTACATGGTATCAGCGAGGCACACCTTCCTAAGGGCCAAAGTGTATCTAGGATAAATTAAGCCAAGGGATTGTTCACTATATTACACAACGCACTGCTGAGATCTCAGTAACACTACGAGCAATAGAGTCACTCACAGTGAATAAAATGCGGACTGGAACAGGTTCACAATAGGGTTACTTGGACAGACCATCTCTAAGAGGGAACAAGAGGGGTTTGGATTGTTTTGTTTAAGAAAACAGAACAACCTGGCAATTCTTACCCAGCTCTGCTTCCCACCAGCCTCAGTGGGAGTAAAGACTGTTGGCTTCCTGACATTGCTGGAGGTTTTGTCCCTGAACACAATGGGAGCAGAATCAGATCTTGAAGAAGAAAAAACAGAATTGGACCCAGAGGAGCCAGGGCTGGGAAAGCCCCAGCACGTTCTGGTTTGAATTGAGCAGGGCTATAAAAGGCCAATAAAACTCATATTGAAATATGAGCTGAAAGAAGTGCTTATCACTGAATAGGGTTGGTCAAGACAATTAATTGATTTTAAGTGCTGGATATACATAATATACAAGTAAGTAAGTCTGTGTTGCTCTCTCGTGACTAAACCTGCTTTCAAAGCAGCTTCTCGCCTACACAAACCAAGTAATAAAGAGCCCAAGCAACACTTTTTCCCACACTTTGGATTCAGAAGTTCTTTCATTATGGTGACAAGAGCCTGGAGTTCCATTTCCTGCCCCAAATTTCACTGACCAGTGCAGCAGCACTTTAGCGTCCATATATTTATCAAGCAGATAGTAAATTATTTTGTTAGACACCTCGTTTTATTTCCAAGATAAATCTCAGGAGTTAGCATTTATGGAAACCAAGAGGAAGAGTCCAGGGAGGCCCGTCTGAAGCCTGTAAGCACCTGAGCTCTCTTTGCCTGTTTAAAACTTCCTGAATATGCTCAAGATCCACTTTCATCCAAAACTAAATAAAGTAACCTTGGCTGGTTCTCCTACGGTCAGAGCAATTAGAATCTGGCTGCTATGATGCGTGTTTGCATGTTTCTCCCAGAATTTAAAAGAAGGAATCAGTTCTTGAATAAATGAGCACACACATCCCCCACAGCCTGACTGTATAAATATTACATTCAGGTCCTCTGCAGCAGTATTTCATGTGGAATGGACAATTATAACTTTTAGACACTGTATATAAAGCCTTAGACTGAATGAGTGCTGGGAATACTTTGACTAAAAGCCAGCAGGAGCGTTGTATAGCAGAGAGAAATCGGATTTAGCAAACATTTGCTCACATCCCACAGAGGTAGCATGGCTGTCCGTAGGAAGAAGGTGGGCACTAATTGTGTTGTTATCAGCTTTCTGAGGTAGGACTGGCCACAGGAGCAAGGCGTAGGTCTGGGCACACAGGGAGCAGTTGACGCTGAGATAAACTATCCTGGGTTCAATGTAAACAGCAATATTGCCCTCTGAAAACACCGAGAGCCTCGTTTATAGGCAGTAGGAACACAAAGCAATTCAATCAAGGAACTTCAGTTGTTGAAGTATATTTCCTGCAACAATGAGGAAGCAGATACCTAAAGGATTTTCCTAGTATCACTAGATAGTATTCAACTCCCTGTTCTGCCCAGTGACAGCACCAGCTCAGGAGCAGATGTGTGGACACAGCGCGGGGACCAGTCTGGATGCTCCAGCCATGGACACACACCCCACTCAAGGTCCACACTGCTCACGCATCACATGTGGGACCTCAGCTCACCCACGCTGCTCTGAGCATCCCCAGTGCAGTACCCCACTCACCAGTTCTGCTCCCAGAGGAGCCTTCGCTGCAGCACCGACAGAAAGTACAAATAAGTTAATGAAACAGCAGAAGTTTTTTCTGTGTAGACCTGGACTATTTCAGTCACGAGCGACGTGAGCAGCCACAGGTGTTGCACTAAATAAAGTAGTAGAAAGTGTCTCCATTGTAACAGTGGGAGCCCTGTTTCAAAAATCCCTCTCTGCTTTTTATTAATGGCCGGATTCCTTTCTATCAACAATCGCAGATGCATTTACCTTATTTTTCAGCAAAAATATTTTGATAAGAAAAGATCTACTAAAAAATTACTACTGCTTTTTGGTCAGTTTGTACTTGACTAAGCTTTCAATCTTTTCACAGAAGGAGAGAACATAAACCTGTGATTCAGAAGAGAGAGGAAACCAGGGGTTACAAAGGTTGGGAGGCCAAGTAGTATGAAACAGACCCCCTCCGTCAAGCACAAAACTTGGCAGGATAACTAGAAACAGACCAACCCTAAATCCAAGGGTTCACGAGCAGTAACATAATTAGCTGGAATAAAACTAATATTCTAGTGTTAAATTTCACCTCGACACAGAGCAGCAGTTATTAGGGAGAGACGGGTGAGAATGAGGAAAGATGTGTTTCATTTCAGAAAGTTACACCAGGCAGGAAGGCGCGCGGGGCTGTTTCCCAAAAAGCACTTGCGGATGCTCTGGGCGCCTTTATCAGTTGTCTGCAACGCCTGGCAAAGCGCAGCCCACCGAAATCCTGAAGCGTTTGTTCCTGGGAAACGAACCACAAATACATTGGAAAAAATGTCGAGCAGGAAATGTTTGACCACTGTTACATCACAAGATATCAAAAGAATTCCGCACTGGCTACTTCCCTGGCTGGGGGAGGCAGGGTGTTCTCGGCTCCAAAATGAAACGGTGCTGGAGGCCCCACCAGGACTGAAATAAAAAGCTGAGGTTTCAGCAATGGGAAGCACAATTTCTGCTTGCCCTAATTAGCAAAGTAGCAGCAAAATCTCAAGCAAGGCACACGGAGGTATCAGCATGGGGAAGGCAGACAAAGAGTGCTGCTGCATGATGGGTCCTGTGCAGGAAAGCGCTCGGTGAGCAGCATCCACGCGCTGCGGCCAGCACAGCCCCGCGCAGCACTGCAGGAAGGCCTGACTGCCCCTGGGCTCCACAGCCCACAGCAAACCTGTTGCTTTCTGGAGCCAGAGAGCCATGTGTCCGCCTCCCCAGACACAGCGTGACAAATGCCCGAAGCCCTCTTGCGGGCTCACCTCGGGCGAGCCGCGTATGGTTTCTTTTTGAACAAGCTATCTTTTAACACTTGAAACTGGGATGATTTCACAGAAAGAGCGCGTCTCAATTCACGAGCGGCGTCCCCCCACCTCCCCCCCACAGACTCTACCCAAACAAAGCTACTAATGTGTGGTCATTTTCTTGGCAGCGCGGCCGCGTGCTGATAACACCGCTGCCTGCTCCTCTCCCAGGGGCTCGCGGCTGGAAGGCTGCTCCGTACCTCATCCCCCGATGCTTCTGATGCGGGTGATCCTCCGCCTGCACGGCGCCAACCACAACATGCTACCCACCGTGAGAGAGCAGGACACAGGCTGCTCTAGTCAGGAGTTATCGTCTATCATACTGATTGACGAAACCAAGAGTGAGCAGAAAAAATAAACACGAACAGAGGCTGCAGTGTATGGGGCAGTCAGCTGGGAGTTTTAGTATTTGGCCTTGGTGATCCTACTCTCATGGTAGGTTATCTTTTCCTTGTGCTATCATTTATCATAACTTTGAGGGCCAGAGGGAGAAACAAACCTACAATTTTTCTATTGGTTACATTCATTAAACTCTTCTTTTTTTAGCACCACTTCCTTTGCCCCTAATAACAATCCCACCCCCTCAATCTGTATTCCCCGAAGAACAGTGAAATCAAATCTAAGCAAAGCCCTCCCCTTTTACTCCTATTACAATAATAGACCATTGCAAGCAATTAACCTCTGTTATTCCGGCGGAGCCGGGTCTGGCCCTGCTGCAGCCCCTTCTCCCAGGCCCTGACGGGAGCTGGGCGCTGACGCTGGCCGTGTCACTCACGTCTCCTTTGCACGTTGGGGCAGCTGAGTCGGGCGGGCACAGCGCTGGCCCTGACAGCCACCATAAAGCACTCCCCGAAGTGTCAATAACAAAGATGATTTGTATGTGGCTTGCAGTCGTCCCCTCTCCTAATAGCTTTCTCATTCCAGCCCAGAAACAAGGAGCAGAGAGCAGCTGCTTAAAGCTGATACAAGCATTTCTTCTCTCAGCAGGCCATTCTTGCATAACCATTTATTTTGCAGAGTTTTAAAGTGCCTGAAGGATTTAATTATGTACATAGACAACCCCTATAAACTCTATTCTAGGCTTTTTATTGACTTTTGTGCCGGGCAGCTCTTAGGCATTTCAATTAAGTGTTTTTATAAGAAAAGCAACAATATAGTAAAAGAAATGTATTCTTTATAGATAGTTCCAAACAGTTTGCGCTGATTGAATGAAGTTTATTTAATCGACAAGGATTTAGAGCATCTCATGATGCAGTTTGGGATAGAAGTCTGCTTGGGCCACAGCTCTGCCAGGACCACTCAGGGACTGGGGAAAGCAGCTCGGATCTGATTGCTTAACCCTAACAGCCCGCTGTGAGATTCGGGCAGCTACCTGGCTCTGGCGTGGAAGTGAGCAGGGCAGAAGAAATGCCCCTGAATTCTGTGGAAAGGCCAGCATCACCTCTATCTGCTTTCTGAGCTATTTACAGGGCTTCTGCAGACCTGCCTTCATTACGGTGTAGGATATTTCGGTCGCAGCAGGTGGCCAACAGGAGAGCAGGCCTGTTTGCAAAATATGGAATACTTTTTTCATATACTTTAACCAGAAATGTGCACCTCAACAGCTCTCCTAACTGCTCTAATTTCCCTTTCTCCTCTTAATCTGCTCTGCGAGCCATGAGCATGCATTAAAATCTACCTAAAACATTTCACCCAGAGGCAATGTAATTCCGAAACAAGCAACCAGCATTTCACAGCTCTGGAGTAATAGATTAATTTGAACCTAATGTTGCCGTCGTTTACTGCTCCAAATGTTCTGGTGTAGACATAGCCCCGGGGCACAGCGCCGTGGCATGCGCGGCTCCTGGAACCAGAGCTGCAGTTGGCTTCACATCTGTGCATCACATTTGCCATGTGCCTCATTATCCTGCGCCCCACTGTGCCTACCTGTCCCAATCAGCTTCCCAGCCACAGGCTATCCAATTTTTTCCCCCAACTAAGAATCTTTGTTCTCCTTCTCACTTACTAAATTTTTGCGAGACCTCTGCACCCCAGCAGTGGGGATTCTGTGCATGTGAACCTCCGAGGTTCTCTGGGTTCTTAATTCTCCATTAGGAACAGGAAAATTACAACATTAAGTCTCCGACATGTCACTGCATAAATTGTGCCGTTTGCAGAATCTAATATAAAGTCTGTGACTAAGCACATAAGCATGTAATAAAGAACCGGGTTGTTTGTTTTGACTTTAACAAGTTCGGTCTGCATCAATTATCTGTAAGTAAAGAAAGAGTAATTTCCAATTCCAGATAAAACCCTTGTCAAAGAAAGAAAAGATTATTACATCCAAAATCAAAACCAACTGTTCCCCAAAGTTTAAAGAGCCAGCCTTTTAAAATTCATTGACACAAGAATACAGATACATATATTTGTGCGTTCATATGAAAATAAAATCAACTTTTACTGGCAAAATGGGCCTGCTGAAGCATTTAAAGTTTTGTGTTTAATTCTTCATTTATAGCAACATGTGCAACAAAGGCATCTAAAGCCACAACGGAGTAAAGAAGAGAAAGTAAATCACACCCTGGGCAGCAGCAGGGATTTTCTCCCTTCCCATATCAGTGCTGGAAGCCCAGCAGCTCATCTCAGTGCTAAGAGCTCACGTTGCTTTTGCTTCAGCACACAAAGCATTTGAATTTGCTTTAAGTTTGTACCCCCGGCCTGACTCCAGCTAGGAGAAATGAGAAGTGCTCTTGGCCTAACAGCGCAATGCTCATCCTCTTCTGAGGGCACAGGGAGGCCTGGAGCCCACTGTGCATTACGGTCCGCTTCCTTCCAGCAGTGTGAAGAGGCCTCCGTGTGGGTAAAGCACACATTTCTGCCTGCTTACACCCCCAGAAGGGGACCTGACACGACGAAAAGCCCTACATCCAAGTACTATTAAATAGAATAAACACTTGTGGCATGACTGCACTTCTCTTCCTCTGCAGCCCTGAGCTTCTCACTGCAGACTTCTCATAGCATCATCTTAACGGCAAATTTTAGCTGTCAGTTCTGCCACCGGTCTTACCTGCTGCAGTTCATGAACTATATTAGATTTCTAAACACAATTCCAACACACACACACACTCCTAGCATGTTTCATTACATGCTTGAATTAATTTATTCTATATGGAATTTGTTACCTTTACAATAAAAAAAAAGTAACCATTCATTATTGAGAGCAGACAGATGGAACATGTTCAATTTAAGACATCAATAAGAAGGGAGGGGGGGGAAATCTTATAATCCATGTGGCGCAACCTATTCCATCTGGTACTTCCAACTTGTCTGCCAAGACTTTTTTCCTATATAAAAGTGAACATTTCTCCTTAGAGCGAACGGAACATTCTTGGGCATTAGGACTCTGTATCTGATTTATGGATAACAAGCAACAACACACACTTAACATACAATATTTTGAAAGCGTAATCTGTTTCATAAGGTAAAGGTTCTGGGTTTGACCTAGGAGAAAACAAAACAAAACAAAAACATAAGAAACCACAAACTCCAGGAAATTGTGTTTATCTGAAAATGTTATCTAGGCAGTCAGAACAGAAGCTGCAGCTTTTGCTTTAATGAACCATGAAAGTGATTCAGCAAACTGTTTTAGTCTCTTAAAAACAAATATTAAGCGACATCAATACTGAATTATACAACAAAAATGCTAGCAATCCTTCAACAGGAAGAAAGAAGTTTTTAGCACTTGCCTACCGACATCCAGCATCCAGAAGATAATGCCAAAATCAATTTTAACTGTTGGATTAAAGGCTACTCGATTAATTGCAATTTATTCCCAATGACTGTTAAGATAATGGAGTTAAAGGGATCATTTTTTGTAATTCCAAGAGCATTTAATCAAATAGAGTCATGCTTTTTTCTGGTGTCTTTATTGACAGAGCACTAAATGGATATTTTCCATAGGCCCTATTTCTACCCCTAAATTACATCTCCTAATTTTTCTCAGTCCTAGCAATAACACCAGCCCACAAACACCCACTTACGGCAACCAACCTAATGAGAGAGAATGGTGTTTCAAACCAAAAGTGAGGAGGAATTCAATAATCCACCCAAACATGGTAGGCACTGATGAGCAAGTTAATTTGTTATAATGATGCTCTGCATTCACACTTGTCTTCTAAGTAAGTTATAGGAGAGACTGGGAGATGTCAGTTTTATATACCAGTGGTGGCTGGTAGATGTGGTAGCTGTGGCACTGAGGGACATGGTTGGTGGGCATGGCAGGGATGGGTTGGCAGTTGGACTAGACTGTTTAGTGGTATTTTCCAGCCTTAAAGATTCCATGAGTCTGTGTTCATGAAGTTCTGGGGAGGTGTCCTGTGGTTGGGAAGGCAAAACTGAGAGCGTCTGCCTTGTGTACCTGATTGCTGCTTGTTATCCACTCTATAGCTGTTACACATAGGAAGTATTTTGCTAGCTAATTTTAGAGGTTTTGGCTGCAAATGTGTAATGCTTGCCTTCTCTGAATGCCACTGGCTACTTCTGTCTTTTAAGGGAAAAAACTGGTGCAGACTGCTCATTCCCTGTGCCTGGGACAGGGTCTGTGCCAGTGACCTGGCCTCCAGCTCCTGCGGCAGGGGCTGAGGCACTCCCCATCCCGTAACACCCAAAAGCATTGGTCATTGTAGTGGAGATACTGAAGGTGTACATGCACACACAAATGTTCACAGCCCTATGGGGGCTGGAGAAGCCATTCTGGGGCATGATGCCTGGATTAGTGCTGATCCCACTTGATTATATAGATATATATAATATATATTTGTATGTATTTATTGTTATTATTATGTTATTATTATTATGTTATTGTTATTATTGTTATTGTCATTATTTCCTTTTGACCATGCTTTTTTCCCAACTTTCACATGGATCTACTTCCCAGCTCAAAAGAATGGTGGGATCCTTCCCCTCATTGCACACAGCACAGCCCTGCCCCAGGAGCCCACCTCGTACGCCCCCAGCATGCAATGATTGCCAGCAGCCCCTGTGCTCTGCATGGAAGGAAGGGGCCGAGTGCCCCACAGCCCCCTCCCCTGGGTCAGGGCATGCTGGGAGGGGAAATCAGCTACAGAGCAGACAATTTTCAGCTTGACTGGTTTTACTTTCTCTACCAGGCCTCACAAAAACAAACTGACAAAACAAAGGACACAAAATTAATGACCCATGTGTTCTGTCAATTGACTCTTAGTAACAGTGGCTAGTTCACCTTAATTTTTTTTTTTCACTTTGAGCAAGTAGCCGTAGGCTGCAGTTAGGGTTCATTTAAAAATTCTTCAAAGGCGTCACCTGGTTTTCAATAATTTGTTAGCTGTAGTTTCTGTGGCTAACAAACAATGCGAAAGAGTTTATTCAAATTTTAAATAAAAGTAAGAAAAAAAGAAAGAGAAAGGAGGGAAGGGAGGGAGGGTAGAAGGAAAGAAGGAAAGAAGGGTAGAAGGAAGGGTGGAAGGAAGATGGAAGGAGAGAAGGG
>PPHD01009031.1:0-14031 GCA_002909625.1 Bambusicola thoracicus
TCATGCAGCTGGGTGTTGCCAGGGCTGGGCCTTCACATGGCTATTTAGGGAACACCACTGTACAGCCATCTAATTGACTGGTTCAGAGAGCAGTCTGCCCTGAATGAATTGTCCAGCTTCTAAGCCTGAAAGCTACAGCCTCCCCTCCATCCTTCCCAGAATGCACATGAAGACCTCTACTGACCGAAGACTCAGAAATGGTCTCACCTTCCTGTCGTGCTGGCTTAAGGAGCCATAAAAAGACAGACATGGAGAAGATAAATTCTGAATAATAGGGTAAGTCTGAAAAATAAGTTAGTTGTGTTAAATTCTATTTATGTCCACAGTTTGTCAAGAATTGCAATAAAAAGAGTTTATGATTTTGTTTGTCTTGCCCGAGATTGTAGGGGTTTAATGTACCATTTTTAAGTTGTTAAGCATTTTCGTTGTGACACTTGATCTCTGTGTTTATACTTTATTACTGTAGATTGCCTACAGAGGGAAGAGGGAACTGTGGAATTTCAAAAGAAATTACAGTTTGTTGTTTTTTCAGTAACTGGATCATTTAAAAGCTCCCTTTTTAGTAAGAAATAATGACTCGCTTTATTTAGAGACTATTTAAAATGCTCTTGAGGTATCTATTGGATATCTCAAAATAACAGATAAATCAGTAGCAGACTTAAAATTAGTTTTACACTGTTATATTTTACAATGTTTTCTATATTATGATCCACATTATACATCTCTTGCACATTAGGAAGAGAGAAATCTGTTTCCAAAGCTGTTCCTGGCATGATCATTCTTACCCCCAAAAACCTGCCAGGATTTGTCTTTGCAGCACAAAGTAGGTTTATTTGGGTGGTTGTGGATGGCCTCTGATAGGCCAGAGCTAATTTTAATGGTGTTTTCCTCTTTCAGTGTTGAAGATGAATTACAGGAGAGAGGTGGTTGTTCATCTGAATTTCAAACTAATTAAACTGACCTAACACCTGTCAAAGACAATTAGGATAAAAACTGCTTTCTTGAAGCAACTCTTTCAGGGTGGGAAGCCAGTAGTGGGGGGATGCAGGGGATGCTCAGTGCGCTGAACACTGAAACCAGTGTGGCACTGGGGTGGTGATCCCTGAGCATCTTCTGCAGCCTCTGTTGGGATTCTCTATCCCAGGAGAGGACTTGTCCATCTTTGGAAAGACAGGAGACTGATTGGGGTCTGTTATTGTTCTGCTGATGGACACAGCTTCGGGGATTCACTGAAACATTCCCAAACCAGTGTGGGCGAACAGCCAGCTCTGCCTCAGAAAGCAGTTTTGTTGGAAGCTGGCATTCATAAACTCAGCTCCAGGTTTGAGCAGAGCTGCATGGTTAATTCCAGACAGCTGACTCTGTGAGGAAGGTACAAGTGCCTTGTTGCTTTTACTGGTAGAGAACCTCAGTTACCTTATGCTTAACAGGAACTGCTGGCCTGCTATGGGAACGGGGACAAGACCCAGTGTCAGCTCTGAGGCCTGCCCCAACTGACAGCACCGCAGTGCTTTATCTTCGTTGGCCTTGAACCTTGTTATTCAGAATAACATATAATAATAAAGGAACAATTTGAGTGATTTTGTTAGAAATACATCAGGCTGCCTAACAGTTTATTGGCATCAATAATTCCCTATTAAGCCCTCTACACCCATTATGGTTTGTGCTTTCACTTTTTTTCCATGTTAGTTTCCAGGCAACCGGCAAGAACTGAATTACATTAAGCTATTAATTCAGGACCGCACACCAGCTCGGGCTTCTTCTGCCGATTTGCTCCTCTCACATGCAAGTTTCCTCATAAAAACCCTTTTTTATTGGTTTAATCTTCGTTGGCACTCAGTCCAGAGAACTGATTTGAAAATTGCCATGCCTGCGCCTGGTTTTTGTTCCTTGTTTCTTTTTTGATGCGTGCTGGTGGGGTTCATTCTGGATGTAGGACTAAGCAGAGGTCTGTGAAGAGGGGTTGATGTTAGCTGCCATAGATATAGCTAGCTACCTCTGTTTTCTTCAGTGCTGTGTAAGGCATGAGCTCATATTGAAAGCTTGCGTGGCAGGAACATCTCTGTCATCATTAAAGAGAAGTAGTTTCCCTGTTATGCTCCATCACTAAATGCCTGTAGCAGTGGGAAAGGCACTGACTCCAGACCCAGCTGAAAGCAATATCTGCAGGTGGGACAGAGATCTGGGGACAAAATGCAGTAGTGCCTAACAACTATGAACCCTGAAATCCAACCTGTGCTCTATATTGAGTTACCATCTATTTTATTGAGAGGCCAGAAATGTCATTACCCATTCCACAACCTATATTCAGAAGGGACTAGCGCAGACTTCGGGTGCTTCTACTGCCTTTATCTCAGCCTGTTTATTGGTGCCTGTGAGTCGAAGAGGTCTGTGACACTAGAGAAGTTGTGCTAGTGAAATACAGGGAGTCCACAATTAGAATAAGCAACCTTAATGAAAAGAATTTGTCTTTATCCACAGCCAAAAATAACAACAAACAAGTAATAAGTAAATGCTATATGAGACTGAAACCAAAACACCAAGATACCATTTCAGATAAAGATTGTACAGCTTTTGTAAAATAGTTGAGCTGGACAGAGTTTTAAAAACAGTGATTTTCCTTTTTTTTTTTTTTTTAATTTTAAATGAACCACTGTTTTGAGCTGTTTTCATTTTTATAGAGTTCTGTCATAAGAGCTTCAATCATCAAGATTTGGACCATGAAAGTTAAGCGTGACTTCATAAAACTTCACTGGAAAAGCCCCTCTCTGGATGTTTGCTGTTTGTAAGCAAGGTGCATATGATTTATGCTCTTTTCTGTTGTAAGAGACCATCAGAAGCTGTACTGCTAAAAAGGATTTTTATGCCTCATTGGTTGCTTGGATATCTTGGAACAGTTACACTGAGCAGACTAAGAGTTTGTTCCCCATTCCATTTATCGTGTGCTGTAAGTGTGGCCATGCTGAGGGCCTGAGCTTCTATCACCATACCCAAACCCTGTGGTCAACATGTTCAATCCAGTCACGTTCTCTGTTTCTGGGACATAATTTATTAAACATTTTCATCACTTTCAACCGTGCATTCGTACCTCAACAGATTTATATCTGCAATTAGAGGACTTGCTGTTTACCAGGAGAAACAAAGCTGGTAAAAAGACACCTTGCAGCAACATAACTCAAATGTCATGAGTTACTACTAATTTCACATTAATAACACAGCTGATTCTTTTTCTACAGGTTAGGAATTTGCCCCATGTCAGAGACCTTTGTAAGTATTTCAGAAATACTGAAATGTGGCTGTCCAGTTAAATATGATCAGATGTAGAAGGGAAGAAAGAGAGCTCTCTCCAAGATCTATGTTCAGTAATGAGATACTTTTACTTAACGAAGTCTCTACCAGATGCTGTTTCTAAATTTTGAATATTAGGTCTGGTTGTGAACGAGGCCTCCACACGGTTTGATGTACTGTAAATGAGATGCTGCATTTAAGCTGCTCCTTGTGTGCTGCTCCTCCTGTCTGCAGCGAGGCAGCAGTGACAGAGCTAGCATCAGCGCCATGGCACCATCATGCCATCAGCCACTACTACGAGGTCCACCCATCCCATGGGAGTGACTCTTCCCAAAGCCCCGTCTGTGGGTGATACCTGGGAGATGAGGGCTCTTTTAAAACCTCAGCTGTTCATCGTATGCTTTCTGAAATGTATCTTCATATATCAGACTGGTTTCTTAGTCATCGCAGTACGCAACTATGAAAGCCTGTGCTCAGCACTGCCACCTTCACCAGCCGATTTTCTTGATGAAAAGAAACTCATCAGTTTGAAAGAGTATGTTTCCTGTGAATTCATGTTGCCTTGGCATTAAGAAGCAGCACTGATGCCGTTTACCAACCAAGCCTTTATCAGCAGCCTCCTGGCTCCCTGGGGACAGAACACTGGAGGCAACACCCCAAGTCCCCAAACCCAGCAACACAGCACTGATCTGTGCTCATTTGCTCACTGGTCACTTTGCTAAAGCATTCAAACCTTCTGGTTGCCCTTACGTAAACAGGTTTTCCTGCCTTTTGTAAGTGCTGACTGTTGCTTTATTCTGTTCCAAGAGACCTTTTCCAGTACTGCTCCTCATTCAGTCATGTCACAGACATCTACAGACTGCATCTTTATAGTGTAACCTCTCTTTTCCATAAGGGAAGCAAGGTGGGGATTGCTGACCTGGAAATGTGGGCAGTCTGGTGTGCACACATGGAACTCAGGAGAGCAGCTCTGGGGAAATATTAGCCAGGGAAAGTGAAAGATGAGAAACTGTAGTTAGGAACTTCAGATGGGGTTTGAATCACATTTACATGCTTTTCTATTTCTCGTATGTTTGCAAGTTTTACTGCCGTGGTCTCCCAGAGCAGTGTGAATTATCAGGTATGCTATTCCTATGCAGAAGATGAACTGTGCTGAGAAGGAAGGAGATTGCTCCCCAGGGCCTTACCCAGGAAAGCTGCAGAAAGCTGGGAAGTGAATGTTGGTCCCAGGGGCCCCAAATGGCCCCGCCACGTACGGCCTGATGGGCTGGGAGCTGGGAGCAGTGAGCTCGGCTCAAGTTTTAAAGTTCAATTCGCATGATGTATGCTGACTGAAACAGGTCCGTTTTAGACAAAACGCTCCCTGCCTCTCACAGTGATCCAGCAGCTTTGCAGCTCTCTCTGCATTGCTTCCAGTGCTTGCTAAGTGGGAGAATTTGAGGTGCTTTCAGATTGAGAATGAAAGTGTGAACACCCAGAGATCCAATGGGAGCAGAATTGATGGAAGGGCACCAAACTGATGGTGGTTTTAGGGTGGTTGGTTTTGCTGTTGGTTGTAACCTTTCTGTGAATGCTTTTCTAAGTATACATTTCAGGAGAAGGAAAAGATTTCTTGTGAAGTGAACTAAATAAGAAATTATAGCTCTTGAATCAGAACTGCATCCATAAAATGCAGAGTATGTGGCACAGTAAAGATGGGACCATTGTCCTAATGTGTTTAGATCTTTAGATTTCCAGACTCTGTTCCTTAGATGAGAAAAATACCATAATTGTGTCAGTACAGGCAAGGAAAATGAACTTCAAAACACTTTGATCTAGAGGAGTTGAGCTTAGTTCTGGTGGGAATTAAGAAGGAGAACTTTCAAGTAATTTACGATTGAAATGCCTTCATAGCTTTTGCTTCATAAAAACAGAGAGAGATAAAATGATAGTAAAAATTCATATTTTGGAAATGGACATTCTCCTCTCTGGCAGTAAAAACTAAAGGTAATTTGCTCTACTTCAAAAAGATTGTTAGCAGTTACTGTGATTTCCAGCGATGTAGCTTTAATGCTCAACACATCTTAATCTTGCTGTCTATAAAACATTCCTTTGATGGTAAGTTGATGATCTATGGGTTTGAGTCAGAATTCATGTGTGGAATGAATGTCTTGGTGAAACGGACACACAAAGAAAGCTCATGTAAGCAGGTGGTTGCCTCTGGCCATGGGGCCATGCACCCACACCCCTATACAGCCATAAGCCTTCTGCCAGCATCGGCACTACCACAGTTAACACCTCGCCCCCACATCCAGAGGAACTTGCCAGATGCCTGTGTTGATGTGGGACTTCCTTATGTAATGTACTTACTGCTGAAGTACCTAAGTGTAAATGGAAAAGTTAAGAAGAAAATGCAAGAAAAAATACCTAAGAGGTTTTGTTGTGCTTTGCCTCGGTGATGCAAACAGGGATGCTAGCCATGCCTGACCTGCTGGGTGCTGGCTTTGGGGAGCTTGAGGTCACTGTTCACAGGGAGACTGAACAAGGGACCCCTCCATCTGCCCCACTGGAAGGGATATCTTTGGTTCTTCACCTGTTGCCCTGAAAAAATATCATTTTAAACTAAGCTTAGGCCCATAGAGAAACGAGTTCGCATCAACAGGGAGCAAATTTAATCTATGGATAAAATAGTTTAATTCCAACTTGAGGGAACATCTACCTCAGGATGCTTTTCTTCCTCATGTGCTTCATGTTTTTCCCTGTCTTTCACTGGTTCCTCTTTTCTTTAAAATCTCACATTTTTAAAATTTTTCTTCACGCAGAGAATGAAAAGAAAATAAAGTTGCTAATGAATCAAATAACAAAAACAGCCCAAAGTGTTTAGCTGGGACTCTGGACCAGGTGAGTCTGTTACAGCTAGCAACGGGTCCGTGTCATGGGCTGTTTCTTGGTCATCACCCATCCCTCGAATTAAATTAACCATCTGAAATTAACATACGTTCCAGCATCACTCTTTAAATTTCATTTTCTGTTTCTTTATATTACCTTTAATAATAATAATAAAAAACCTCATAAAAAGAGGATTTATTCCTGTCTACTAATGCCAACCCTGAGCCACCATTTATGTTTTAAAAGCTTCAGTTTGATTTAGCCAGAGTTATACCCTAAATTAATGGAGAAAGCAGACCAGGAATGGACAAAACTTCCGAGCTTATAGATAATGCAGAGCAGTATCGGTGTAGGTAATTAAAGAAAGAAGAAAACCTCTCCCATTTTAATTCAGAAATAAATGATGGGGAAATGAGTACTGCTGTGGGAACATTTCATATCCCAATAGTAAAAGCTTGTTTATATCTGGGTCAAGGAAAAAATAGTTGCTAAAATTAAGCAATACTTCAAAGTTTGGATTTATTACACGAGTGGGGCTCAATAAGAAATACTGAATTGTCACATGGTGCCAATGATGTTTTCTTAGTGGGATGCATTTTTCTTCTAAAACGTTCACAACAAAACTAACCCTTACATTCTGGTCCTGTAAATATCCACATCAGTTTTTCAACTTTCATTAGCAGGATTCATCTACATACAGATTTATGGAATGCAGTCCATGACGTGCAAGTAAGGTACTCAGGGTCCTGTCCGACCTGCCCCTCAGAGACTCCACACGGTACTTCTGATAGAGCTAAGCTGGGAACAAAATTTCATAGCAGACGTTTTGTGGTGAAAGACACCCAATCTCCAAGCAAGAGATGTGCTTTCCAGCCCAGCGAAGGTCTCCCAAGGTATCTCCTTGCCTTTTTAATTGACATGGGCCCCACTTCTTGTATCTGCCCTTGCTTCAGGGACAGCACACTCACAAGGTGCCCCGTTACTTCTGGTAGCGGGCTCTGACCTGCTGTTCCTTGCTGGGATGGCTTAACTCAATGTTTGTAGTGTTACTGGTATGGAAGTTTGTGAAAATCCCTTAGTTTTGCAGTCCCTTATTTAAACAGGTATTTAACAGATGCTCAGTGACACACAGCAGCCCAGCTCACCATCCCTTCCAAAGTGCATTGTGTGCAGCTGGAAGAACTCCTTATTTTATGAATTACCTTAAAAATTCAAAGCAGCAGTATGAAATTCCGTCATATTTAGTGCTACCATTTGTGGAGGCCCTCAAAAAACCCAGCTCTTTCCCCTCTGTGAAGCTGCCTTGTGGATAACAAAACCCGCATTGTTCTTGGGTGTTCTTCTGAATTTATTTTCTGTCATCTTCTTAAGGAAAGAAAATACAGCTTCTCTCACTTCACACCCTTTGGGACAGCAACCGCAGATGAAGAGCAAGCAATCAACATGTCAGGATAAAATTAGATTGCCACAGAGTACAAGGTTTGATCCAATATCTGTATCAGATTTTGTTCTCAGCTGTTCACATGGCAATAAAATACTTTGTTTGGTGCCTACAAGCATGCTCCAACAGCACCCCTACCACATCCCACGGGCACCCAACCCAGAGCAGAGCCAGCCCTGAGGCAGGGACAGCCACTCCACAGTCCTGGTCCTGCTGCAGTGCAGCTTGCACATAACCCGCTGACATCCCTTCTTCTAGCCATTTTGAGAGTTAATAGTATTTCCTTCTATTTTATTGTAAAAAACAGAAATATTGAAAATGTACAGTTGCAAATTTCTGATTTGGATCAGAAAGCTTGTTTTGGTTAACCTGAAGCATCTAAATTAACTGAGGATTAAATCCATTTTCTCTTAGGCGTAAAATATGCCCAGGGACGTGATTTAGCAGTGGGTCATTAAAGTGAGGATACTATGGCTAGGTTGAGGTTGGACTTGATGAGCTGCAAGGTCTTTTCCAACCTGAGCAATTCTATGATTCCATGGTTCCGTACTGGTACGTATGTGCACCCTGCCTCTATCACTTGTGGCACAGCGGCACACTCAGTCTCCTGGTTAAGGGATTTAACCTTGTTCTGCTCATACTCAGCTACAAGACTCATACGAGGAGACTGCAAGGATGTCCTCTGCCTCTGTGTTATTTTGGTCCTCAGATCCGCTCTTGCTGCTCTGTCAGTGGCTTTCAAATTAATGGTCTGATCTTTAAAATTAATGAGTTTTCATCGACCTCCGTGGAAGTGGATCAGGTCTGAGCCTGTCAGCCTGCCTGGCAGTTCTCATCAGAGCTGGATCTGGAAGCAGCTCACCTACTTTTACACCCAAGCCCAGCACCTCTGAGCACATTGCCTGAAGCCACATCCTTCTGATCTCATTAATTTAGCCGTGCGTGTCCTGCTGCTGCAGGCCAACGGGTTTTTAGTAATGAGAATTCTGGTTTTGTTCTGCGGTTGCTTCAAGTTGTTTGGGGTTCCTTTCTACGCCAGTGTAGCTCCAGCAACCTTTTATTAGCTCAGGATTTCCTGGGAAAGGAAATTGAGCACCTATGTTTTCCCAGTCCCTAAATGAGATTTCAAAAATCTCATTTCAATAATTACAATGACGAAGAATCCCAGAAAAAAAAAAATAATTAATGGATTAGTGCATAGGGAATGGAGACCTTTTCAGACACAGCGAAATATTTTTTTTCCTGTGGAAAATGCAGCAAATCTTGAAGGAGTGCTCAGAAATTGTTAGACCGTCACTTGGGACATGGAAATCTCAATAGTTGAGGATCAATGGTGAGCACAGCCTGCAGCACATCATGATTTTATTTAAACGTGCTTTCATATGGCTGTGATGGACAGGCAAGAAGAGCTGGGAGAGCAGCAGTGGGAGGGGAAGGAGGGCTGTGCCATCAAGAGTGGGACAGGGACCCTCAACCAGTGCTAAACCTCATAATCCAGACACAGGTTCCGCCCTGGGAGGAACACCACAGGAGCCCCAAAAGCAGAGGGAAGCATCTGCATCCCTATCAAAAAGACACAACCAAGAGATCTTAAAAATGATTTCCGATTTGCAAAGAATGCTCATGATTTCTGTCATAAAATGTTCCAAAACAACCTCACAACCCAATTTCTACAGCCACCAGAGCAGTGAGAATTACATAAGATCCTTGCTATTTGCTTTATTTTATGCTTAACTCATATCCTCAATGATTCATTATCAAGATTTGTCAGAACTAATTAAGATGAGTGCCAGCTGTGATAGTGTTTGGTGTCACGGCACCTTGCTCCATGGGGTGCGACCGAGGTGGCTCAGTGCATGCAGTTAGCTAATAGCAAGCAGAGCTGGGCAGCTGGCCGCCAGCCGCAGTCCGAGCTGCTCGCAAAGGTGAAGCTCTTTAGCAGCCCCTGGGGATGTGGTGCTTCTGTGTATGAAATTGACTTTTCGGTAACTCCATTAAAAAAAAATCATCATCAATAAAGAGAAAACGTATTAAATACACATATGGCTTTCTGTCATGCAGCAAACCAACTCTCTTCATTTAAATAAAAACAAGTAAATACCAAAAACGGTGTAAGTTTTAAAGTCAGGAAGGGTGAAGATGTAGTTTTGATTATGGCTCTGAACATGAGCTTTAATTCTGATGTGAACTGCCGGTTNCACATATGGCTTTCTGTCATGCAGCAAACCAACTCTCTTCATTTAAATAAAAACAAGTAAATACCAAAAACGGTGTAAGTTTTAAAGTCAGGAAGGGTGAAGATGTAGTTTTGATTATGGCTCTGAACATGAGCTTTAATTCTGATGTGAACTGCCTGGTGNTGGTGGGCCCCTCTGCAAGCAGGTCACCAACGAAACCTTTCTGGCCCTGCTTTCGTACAGGTGAAGTTAATCACGACATAACCCACATGCAGGTGTGTACTCACTGCTCCTAAACAAACAGTGGGTGGGGGCTGGGGGATGAGTGCTGCATGGGGGACTGCACAGCAGGGTGGGGGCTCAGCAGGAAAGCAAGGAGCGTTTCATCCCTTCATTAAGGATGCCATCACAGCAGGTGCAGAGTGGGTGGAAGGAGCAAGCGTGACTGGCTTTCCCAGAGGCTGATTTTGCAGCCTGGGTGTTTCTTTTTAGGTGGGTGTTGGGGCTTTTTGAGGGAAACACTGAAGAGGAGCGGATAGAAGGAGGATGTCTGCCTCCCTCCAAGTGCCTCTGCACCACCCTCCCTGAGCTGCCCCTGGGGATTGCCAGGTGGATTACTGAGCCCTGGGTAGGTGGAGAAAACCACCTGGTCTCGCTCCTGAGAGCATGCAAACTCCATCAGCATTGCAGGTGTTGTGGGGATTAACTGAATCAGAATATTCCTAGTAAATCAGAAACTGAGATAATAGTGAGTGTTTGAGAGGAAAAAGTTATTGTTCTCAGTGGATTGCAGGGATTGTAATGATTTGGCTGAAGTGCCCATCTAATAGAGCTGCCTCTTTGAAATATTTGCCATCTCAGAGGAACAGTTTTAAAGTGTCTCCTGCATAATTGATTGATTCATTCTCCTCAGATGCCTGGATGGCTCTCAGAGTGATGGGACAGGTACTGATGGCACTTTGAGGGGATGTGTGTCCTATGTGGCCAGGGAACATGGGGAGCTGCCCAGAACCGACCTCATGCCTGTTCTTGGGGGCTTCAGTGGCTTTTGTTCCCCACACCAGCTGAAGGAGAGGAGATCCGGCCTTCTTCTGGGGCCAGGCCTTTCCTGTGGGATCGATGCCTTTCCAATGGATCAAGGCCCTTCTGCACCAGCCTGGTTCTGGGTGTGAGGAGATGAGGCAGGGAAGGCTCAGTGCACCCTGTGCCTGCTGTCCTGGGATCCTCGGTTCAGAGGAAGCTGTTGGCCACCGTGAGCCAAAGGTAAGGGGTGTGTGTGGGGGGGTGCTGCTTGGAAAGGCTTGAACGCTGGGAGAGAAATAGGACATAAATGTGTTAATTTTAAAACGTCATTAACTGTAGCTGTGCAGCAGTGTGGAAGGTGGTATCCAGCCCTTGTAATGTGACTCAGTGTACTGCATTGATGTGCTCAGCTCACCGCCCTAATGAACAGGGGGGACTGCTGCAGTGGCACCCAATGGCTCTGGTGCAGCAGGTCGGCCGCAGCCTCTGGCCTGCAGCTGGGGGTCTTTCCTCCTCAAGTGCTAGCGGTGTGTGCAGAGGAGGCAGGACACAGCAGATGGCTGGAAATGGAAAATAACTGTGTGTGTAAAACTGTGTGCCTTTTAAAGCATAAGAAACAAGTAAATGTTCCTCTCCAGAGGGGAGCTGAGGTCAGCCCGCTGAGCCACACTTTTGGTTTTGTATGGGACCACAGTTGCATGTTGCTGCAGAGTGCTAGGCCCAGGTGCTGTGTTCCAGCACAAGGTACCCAATGCATATTTCAGCACAGAATTAAGAACAACCCGTAACACTTCTTTTTATTTACAATCTTGCATGTATAATAAATGTGCCATCAATAACACATGTTTAACATATACAAATTCAACATTTTTATCTAATAGTGTATAATCACAATATAAATACATGAACGCATTTTGCTAGATCTGACCTTACATAAGGTCAAAAGATCCAGGCCTCTGCATCCTTGAAGAGGATTTGCTCTCCCCACCTCCCTGGCAGCCAACACTGTGCTGACACTTTCTCTTTGTAAACAGCTACAGCCAAACACTTAGTTAAGGATCAGGATTTTTTAGGAGCCTCTGCTCCAAAAAATCAGTATTTTCCGAACAGCAGATAAGCAGGCACTCTGGCTGCTGTCCCAACACTGACTTCACCCGACAAATTAATTGCTTGTACCATGTCCATTGCGCTTGTTCAAAATGACCTCCAACCGTGCATGGCAACAGCATGCTACATTACCAAAATGTGAAATATTGTCTTATTTCTCTCTTCTGCTTTTCCCCAGCTCTTTGTTTTACTTCCATTGGTCTGCTGTAACGCAATTTTGTGTTCACCCTGCCAGCTGCCCATATAAAAGCAATATTTAATGATACAGCTTCTTTGAAAGTAGATGTGGGTCAGGTCCTCTTGTGATGGAAGTGGTGCCACTCCCCAGAAGGATGCTGATATCTTTCTGGCAATGTCTTTTCTTATCCAGTACCAATTTGGCTGAATCCATGATCTTATTTGACAGACAAGTTGAGAAATGTTTTTGACTATGCTTTTGGATGTGTTTAACCACTAGCAGTTTACTTGTAAACAAATTCCCTTGCTGAAAAGATTAGGCTAGGATTTTTGTGAAGTTCTGTTTCACGTCTTGTTTTGTTCTGTGAAGCAAACCTTCCTGGTGGGAGGCAGAGGGCATCCCCAGAGGTAGGGGTATGGTGGGCTCGGTGCTGCCCGCAGGGACCGCACTGCTGATGTTCTCTGAAGCACCCAGCAGCCCTCCCCTCCCCTATTGCTTTCAGGGAGAGAAATGGAACAGCTTCATTCCTATCACACCAGGCCTACGCCCTGCTCCGGTGTGAGCACAGTGCTCCAGCACTGAATTAGGGCATCTAAAGAAAGCATTCGCCGCTCTCTGGGAACTTGTGAGTGACTTTTGCTGGGAATTTGATTTAGTGCAACAATGACTAATTATGAGATGAAATACTAAGTGTAACATTGAAATGACTTTCCCATCAGTAGAAAAATAAAAATATGCTTCTATCAATATTCCCATTAAATATATACAGTGTTGTCACTCTGAGGCTTTACTGTAATAACATTGCTTTCTGAGAGTCTTTTCAGATTAGGGATACAAGTTTAACATGATTTAGTATGTTGTAACTCTAAATCCTCACTGACAGCTTTAAGAGTGGGGAAGTTCAGCCTGGAGTGGACATAATCTAATGTATGCTGAGGAACCAGGGGGTGAATCCTTGTGGAAAAGAACCATTCTGGTGGGTGGTAGGTGAGGAGAAGTGATTTTTAGATCCAACAGCACAGGGGCTGCCATGCAGTGTGGGTTCTGAAGCACAGATATATTGTGATATGTTATGATATGTGAATGACGTGTTGAAGATGGTATTTAGTTGGTGCTGTTTCACCTCCACGTACTCAATAATCCAAACCAAATGACAAGTTTCTTCAAAGTAAAACATGGCAGTCGCAGATATGCAGGTAATTGGGTTACTGGCTTTAGTTTCTTCTCTGCAGGCACCAAAACGAATGTAGGTAGCCAACTGCATGCAGTGGAAGGAGAACGTGCACAGCAAAGGGGAGATTACTGACTACTTTAAGACATGCATTTATAAAGCAGGAAATAGGAAACTGGTAAAAGCAGGACTTTTTTTTCAGACAGTGTCCAATCAAACAGTGGTATTTGTTGCCACCAGATGCCACTGAAACCAACTGAAAAAGGGACTGGGGGTGTTTATGGATATCTAGAATATCCAGAGTAGTGATTGACTAGATAACATTTGGAATGTAATTAAAATAATTTTTCATGCTTCATGGCTTAAGCCAATTCCTATATATGAAAGACCAGGGTGAGATTTATGGTAGGAGCAGATTAAAGACATCTGCATGCTGCAGAGCTCCTGTCTTTTCTTCTGCAGCATCTGCTGCTGTTCCAAGGCAAGATACTGGGCTAGGACAGATCCCAGGCCTACCTTGATCAAGTGTGTAATTTTCTATGTTCCCGCAGGGGATCTGCTATGGAATATATAGACTAATTTTTTAGGTAACCAGGGTGTGATGAAAAGAACCATGAAGTAGACGGCAGATGGGTTTTCTGTAATTCTGAGAGGATAAACATGTTGAAAGTAACTGTGGATTTGCCCAAGGAAAAAAAGTGGTAAAAAAGCAAGAAAGCTCTCAAAACGATGAGGTGGCTTCCTGCAAAACAAGGCACGGATTTGCCAAAAAGAAAAC
>PPHD01009032.1:0-20031 GCA_002909625.1 Bambusicola thoracicus
GAGAGGCTGCTGTAGTGGCAGATGCTTGCCTCCATGCTTCATCTGAATTATGAATTTTGAGCTGAAGTGTTTATAAGATTATGCAGACTGTTTAATATGCAATGTAATGTTTTTGTAAGGGTGACAAATATCTGCTAAAAGAAAGTTACTCTGCTAATTTTCTTATCCTCCTTGGTATTCGGATTCTGTATCCATCCTGCAAGAGCTGAAATACTAATTCCTTCCAAGTGGGATCTGCATTTTCTCTTGTTTTTCCATGAAAATGCAGTGTCTTCTAACGTGCCTGTGGCTCTTCAGGATGTGACTTAGCTACAGGAGACAACAGGCAGGCAGCACTGCCAAATCGGCTGCTGGATGTTTGTGGGGGAAGTTCTGCCAGTCTTCCTCTGGGCTGGCAAATTGCTCTTTGAAAGCAGATATGGACTCTTGTGTGTACCCACTTTCCAAGCTTGTAGGGCAGCAAAGTGCCTGGCTTTGTTTCCTACACACACAGTCTTCATCTGTGATAAGCGCAACGCGGTGATGGCGCACTTCCTTCAGGAGGGCTCAGGAAAGCTTCTCTCTTTCTTTCTTTTCTTTTTCCTTTGTTTTGTTTACTTCCATGAAATATGACTGCCGAGCTAAGAAGAGGGCAGGTGGACCTCGGACTCAGGAGTGCTTTGTAGGTAGCACAGGGAAACGAGTGAGTCCTGCCTCAGAATAGGCTTAAGGTCTTTTCCTGAACAGTGTGTCTGAGAGTAACTTCAAGGCTGAGCATGAACTCATCTCCGTTTCTTTGGAAGGCATAGCTTTTTTTTCCCTGCGTGTTAATTCTAATCTATTTTATTTTATTGTGATTTGGCAAGGAAGTTGCAGACAACTAAAAAAAAAAAAATCTGGTCAAAGTTGTCAGCTGTACTTTAGGAGGAGAAAGAAAATCTAATTTCTGAATGTAAACTAAGTAGATGTTATGGATATTTAATATTTTTAAATATTTTTATTGAGTAGAACAAATCCAGTTCTTATTAAGCTGTATTTTCTGGTAATTGCCAGACAGCAGAACTACAAATAAAGAACAAAGAGCTGCATTGTCTGGCTAGGAGCACATGCCACGTATTTTACAGTAGGCAACAAAAGAGCTTATGAAGGAAGGCGTTCTGCTGTCTACAGTTGTTTTGCTTAGAGCAGTAATATAAAGATAACTTGAAAACACTGAAAAATATATGTATTCATCAGAGTTGATCTGCTTTTGTTTTAGACAAAACTACAAGAATTACTCCATGGAAACGAGAACGCATTTCAGAATTCAAGCTGCCCTGCATCAAGCCAAATCTGCCCCAGAAAATGGAATGCACTCCGGAGCCTCAGCAGTGTCGTAACTTTCCCTTCTTTGATGTCCTGTTTGTGGCAGACTTTGGTGCAGACAATTACTGACGCTTCAGAATTATTTTTCCTTCTCTTTCAAGTCGGTGAGAAATCAAGTCATTCCAAATTTTAGAGACGACACATAAAACATTAATGTAAAACACGGCAAAAACTCTCAAACCAACCATAATGCATAAAACATTTGTTTTTCCAACAGTTGCTTTTCAAACACTCACATTTGTGTAGCTCTTCTCTCAGTCGTGTGCCTTTTCTTGCTTGTGTTCGCAACATCTGCTAAGCAAGATGCAACATCAAGTGCAACAACTGGAAAAACAAACAGCCCCTAAACCTTTTGGGGGTCACAGGATTAATCTGTTAGCTTTAAGCACTCATCTGGATTCATGCTGCTAGCAGTTGAGAACGAAGCATTGCTTTTTCCAAATATCTGCTTGCTTGAAATGGTGTGAGAATGGTGCACAAGAAGCACAGCAGGGAGGAGCTCTGAATTCTGGGCATTTTCAGTTGTGCATAGAATGTCTTTTCTGTAGCTTTTAGTGGTTACTTTTTTGCTGCTATAAGAAACTTACCGGTGGAAAAAAGCCATGCAAGTTCCTTGATTTTCTTCAGTCTTGTCTTCATGTCAAGTCTGCTGCTTGTCTTGGCTGAATGATCTATGGGGGACTGGGGGCAGAGAAGAAGATAGTGGCAGGATAAAGCTGCATCACTGCTTTGAAAATTTAAAGAATGGGAGGACTTCAGGAAAAACAGTTCTGTCATCAGAATAAATGGAATTTAAAGTTTTTATTGTATTTAAAGCAGAAGTCCTTGAAGGTCACTTAAGAAACGGCAATATTCCACTGGATGCAGAGCAGTGTGCAGTCACTGTGACAGTTACTTCCTCCTTACAGTGGTTGTTGATGGGTTTGCCTGCTTGAGATGTCCATGTTTGAAGATACACATGGCAATGTTTCCTGTGGTAATGCGCTCGAGTTGGAGCAGGCTCTTCTGGCACAGTGCTCTGCCCATTACAATAGAGAGCTATTTTCCTTTTTGCTTTTTCTTGATGTTTTTGGAGAATCGTGAGCAAGGGGGTGTGCTGAGAACAGAGCAAAGGGCTATAGCTCTGCATCCCATGTTGTCTGCCCTATCATTGCTGCTTTTCTGCAGAACTGCTACTGTCAGAGGTAACACATTTTCACAGTACTCACTGTTCTCCAGGCCAGCTCCGTGCTTGTGTACACCTGTGTTTCTTGAGGGCACACTTCTACCTCCCTTTTGAGAGAGATTCTTCCCAGTAACCCATTTTGATGTGTGGAGATGGGAGGTTTTCTGATGGCCCTTTTTCTCCAATGGAGATGCTTGTCAGGAAGATTCGTACAGAAGTACCTCACGGTGAATATTCTTGCTAAAGTGATTGTTCCTAGCAGAAGAAAAGATTGGCAGTTTATAGCTCTGCTTTTACCTCTCCTAAGGAAACGTCATTGTTTTATAATGCAAATTAATATGCAGGGAGACAGAACCACCTGTTCCTCAGCACTGAGAACTTGCATTGTGTTAAAAATAGACACCCTTTATAAAAGTCTTCTCCAGTTAAAATTATAGATGAAAAATCCATTTTTTAAAGTGATTTTCTCGTATAAATTCAGTTCAGGTAAATTTCTCAGTTCAGATACAACTCAGTATGAACAGTTGACGCTATTTACGTATTGCACATCAAAACTTAAGTGTAAAAACTCAGTCATTCTTTGTATAGAATAAAAAAGGTTCTTGTTCTATTTCATGCATATAACGCCTCTTCTTCCAGTTGTGTCCTTTTGAAATATTTTGGCAGTCTTAGCATCTTTTGAGCAAGCAGAGCCATGAAAATCAGCATAATTGGTACTGTGCAGAAAGTGAACAATCCTTATGACTGTAGATTCATCTCTCGAGGCCACTGAAATGCCCTTTTGAAATTTCACCCACAGCTGAGTTTTGCCCATGCCCTTCGATGCGTCGCACAAAGGACACACTGTGCAGTGCACATTCAGCTCCCCTGATTCTTTGCACAATGAAAATCCCAAGGTTTTCATAGTCATCTTTGGTTGAGCATAAATGCCAGCTGTAGCGTGCACCTGATCTCCAGCTGCACTTTGGGGACCTTGTGTTAGCATGATCAAATCACACTGCTTTCACTCTGACGTTTTAGCTCCCAGCCAGAAGGAAATACCATCGTGCAACAGCAGCAAAGTCTTATGGACTGTACTACTCTGAATGTACTAAAGGAGAATAACACCTTGCTTGCTAAAGGGTGAACGAATGATCAGGTATCTTACAACTGTATGTTAGACTTGATTTTTAGATAAGTTACATTTTGAATGGCCCACTGTCTGTGGTTACTGGTCAAAAACTCAGCGACATGACTGTTGGCTACAGCTAATATATTGATGTCTGGAACATCCCATTGGTACCTGGGATTGCCTGTCAGGCTGGAGAACCTTCCCATTGTTTCTGAAGCTGCTGCATTCTTCTGAAGCTCTCCAGATCTGCGTGTTGCTTTATCAGTCTGGAGCATCAAGTGCAGTGGATTAGGGACAGCATAGTTGGTGCGAGAAGTTCTCAAACAGTGTGAAGCTGTATCCACCTACAAGAAAATAGTGGCTACCACAGTGGAATCACAATTCAAGGATTTTCAGTATGTCCCAAGGTTCAGGAAATGTGGAGTGCTCCTTTCGGATGGATAGAAGGGAAGGCCTGATTTGCAGAAGTAGTTCTGTGTTCAAACACAGTGCAGTCTGACTAGCACTCCGAAGTGCTCTGTGTGATAAGTTTTAGCCAAGTGCTGGGATGAACTCTGAATCCTCAGCAAAGCCAGAGAGGTCAACCAAACAGAAACTAACTCAAGCAGCAGAAAGCAGAAGCTCAGTAGTACTAAACCAGCAGCATAGGAGCATGCTTGGATTTGTTACTGATGCACAGTTCTGCTATGATCTGCAATTAATGCATTCTGGCGTGGATTATTAAAGACTGCCCCATTCTAGCAGTGCTTTTCTTTACTTTTTCATTTGAAACTTTGCCGTTTATAAAGCATAGGATTGTATCAAATATTTCCTCCCATTTCACATTGATCTTGGGATTGTATTCTGCGTTAAGTTCAGTGTCCTAATATTTCTTGTTGATCTATGGCCTGGATCCAAGATAGCTCGAAGATGATGCAGTGACAGTTTGCCTACCTGTGGTCCAACAGAAGCAGCTGCAGTAAGAATAACACTCCTTTGTGAAACCATGCTTCCCCAGGGGGCAGCTCAGAAAGCAGAGGGCAGTCCCAAGAGCTTAAACACAGCACTCTGGGCCTCCAGCTCCACCTGCAAGATGCGTCGCCTTGCTCCTCTAGCAAAAAGCACAGCAGCAGTGCATGTGTGTGTGAAATGGTGAAACAATGTGTTCTACACAGTTCCCCCTCTGGGAGGAAGAGGAGCAGATAAAGAGGTGAGTCATGCTGTTTACTGCTCTACAGGAAAATGGTTAATGGTTGGGAAACGTCACTGATGAACAAGATTGGAAAACCTGGACGGGCTGGAAATGAACTCACTTCTTTTCTCATTATGTTCTGCAGACACCCTTTTGTGATAGATAACGTGCAGGCCATGTATTGGCAAGTTCTATAATTGAATGATTTGTCATCATAAAATACTTTAAAAGATGCTGGCTAGGTTTGTTCAGGTATTTCAAAAAAAGAAGGACAAATACTTTATTTGAAGTCCAGTCCCTGTCTCAGAGATTTATGAAAAGCAACAGAGCTAATAAATATCTGCATTGCACTATGGTAAAATCTGCATAGTGTTTGCTCCAAATTCAACAACATTTTTGTAGGACTGGGCTTTGTTCCATTGCTTTCTGGATTTTTTTCATCTCTGGACCCACTTTCTTTCCTTGCTGGCTGAACACAGGCAACACGTTTGCTTAGAATTATGCATTGTGCTGAATTCCACTTGCTTTAGCTCTCCTTGACTACTCCACAGAAAGAGCACAAAGCGCTCACAGACGCCCGGCGCACTGTTGCGGGGTTCTTCAGTTTACAGAAGAGAAAGAAGCAAACATTTATCTCATTGGTAGTCAAGCGCTGGAAGAACGTTTTCAGGTCTGTGGCTGAAAAGTAATGTCTGTTTTTCACATCTCACTTTTACATGAGTCTGTTTCTTACTAATTCATCTAAATAGTCATCGGAATAAAACAGGCCATAATATTTACTGATTTTAGAAGAAACAGATGATTGAATGTTGCATTCACATTCTGTGCTTGTAAGAGAGCCAGTGGTGGTTACAGATTATTGCTTTAAATAAGGCAGCTAGGCCCTCTTTTTGACTGCTGTTGAAATATCTGAGGTTAGTACAGAAATGCTGCTTTGACTTGTGTTGCTACACACTGGTTATAATGCCTGTCTGTGATGCTGCCTTGACTTAGTGCAGGTTTGCTGCTGGAGCTGAGGGCAGAGCTCAGGGCTGGGACCTGTGAAAGACAGCACAGCTGTGGCTGTTTGGGGTCCAGCTGTGCTGCTATCTGTGCCCTGTGCATGCATTCTATGGACTCTGCTTTTGCACAGAGCTGGCACAGTAGTTATCAAATGCTTCTGTGCTCCCAGGAATGTGGTGTTGGTCTGTGTTGGTGACAAAGTGTGGAAGGTGTGCAGAGCTCCAGCACCTGTGTGTGTCTGAGAGCAGCACTTTGCTCTGTTCCAGTGCCTGGTGACCAGGAATCTGGGTTTGCTGCCTGGGCCTGAGATGGATGGTCACAGAGCTCAGGCCTCCTTGAATGCTCGTTGTGGCATTGAGGTTACATTCATCCTTGATGTCAACAGGGAAATAATGCCTTTTGTCTGCGGGCCAAAATTTGCCTTTGGTATTGCAAACCCTTTGTGATGGAAGATCTCCGATCCTAGTGTTATCTCCAGCCAAAATGTTGAGAAGCTGATAAGGTGGTTACCAGAAGGGAAGTGGAAATGCAGGATTAACTGTGATGCGTAGGAAGGACTTTGGTCTGGATGTTCCATACAGCAGCTGAACTTGGGGTTTTGCTGGGGCAGGTGGCTCAGGTCTGAGCCTCTGAGCTGCGGCGTTGTGCAGAGCTCACCTCTCATCCAGCACTGTAGGGCACGCAGACGTAAGGAGCCGTTGGCACCAGCATGGTGTTGGATGGTGGGCTGTGGTGCTGGAGCTGTGCCTGGTGGTGATAGAGCCATGGGTGCAGCTGTGGGGTGAGCTGGTGTTTGCTGTGCTTTTCCTGACCACTTGGTGATGGTGAGAGGTATATATTAGTGTATTACACATGTATTGCAGAAGACATTGTGTAGCTAAAGCTTTTTTTAAAAGATTATCAGAGCTATTTGAGCTATTAACGCCAACACTGAAAGAAATTAAACAACCATGTGAGATGCACAAAGCAAGAGCTTGGACACCTTTTGAGGTGATGGCTTTGGAAAACGCAGGGAAGTGAAGGGCTTTCCTGCTAGCTGTGGGAGTGTGTGACATACAGCCTTCTGCAGGGAGACATCCCACAACACAGGTAGTGGGGAGGCAGAAGTACCTCACTAGAAAGCAGCTTCATGCTGGAGAATGAGGGAAGAGTGGAGCGCTGCAGCAGAGGTTGACAGGCTGGCAGCAGCTGTGTGTCCCTTGAGCAGGAGTAGGCCCTGCTCTGTCCAGAGTTAAGTGCTCCGTTGGAATGCTTTCATTTGTAATAAAAATACTCTCTGAGGTTTCAGTGCTGCGAAGAACAGCTTTATGAAGTTCTCTTTTTCCAGCTGAGGATGGAGAAGGACTGGGGGGATTTTGGTTGGTTGTAGCATGGTTGATCCCCTTTGGCTGGTTAAAACACATACCTTTGTGCTGCTGGAAACACAGGTAGGCGTTTTCACTGATACCGTTTTCAGTTACACAGATTCCTTCCTGCAGCTTTATGTGGCTGTAAGAGGATGCACAGAGCGGGTACTGCAGCAGTCAGACTGACAGCATGCAAACACGGGCGTTTCTTCTGCTTAAATCGGAAAGATGCTTTTGCAGACTGTATTTGGAAATTCCTTTTATCCACAGGTACGAACTTTACATTTCATATAAGAATTTCAAAGTCAAAGAATAGATTTAAATCTGCAGAGGACAGTTAGGTATAAATGATGTTCTTCTAAGTTACACTGTATGTAACAGAAGTTAATACTTGAAACTAATTTTTATTCTGGGTATTCTGTGCTCTGTGGGATGCTTCATTTATGCATTTGTAGGTTATCTGGTAGTTGTATGTTTTCAACAAAAATGTGGTGCTGTGACGTACTGTATTTCCAGCTGAGCAGCAGCCATTTTGCACGTCCCTTCTAACCCAGGATTGCACCCCGGCTGTGTTTGGTTTCAGCCATCTCAGTTTTGTTTAACCAACTCCGCAGTGTTTTCACCACAATTGCACAAGGACAGGAAATGGTGAAGTCCTGAAGCTGTGGCAACTCAAGTCCAGGTATTTCACAATCCCTCCGCCTGGGCGCATGCCCTTGTAGTGCTGCAGAGGGGGCTGTCAGCTTCCCAAGCATACAGCTGCCTTCAGCCATGGGAAGAGATAGAACTCCAAAAACCCTCCGTGGTTAAAGCTTTCCTCCACCTCCTGCTCTTGAAGAAATTCTCTGGGTTTATGTTTCTGTTTACCTCTCGGGTTTACATAATGAACTGGCAGAACGTAGTAAGGATGATCGTCTTTAGACATAAAATGATTAAAATCATAATTCCAGTAGCATGCAAGTATTTTAAGCATAAAGGTATTTATAAAACTAAGTACCTGCTACTTGCCACTGCATTTCTCCTGCCTCGGCAGGAATTTTGCTTTCTTTTGTTGTATGAGATAAAATCCCTTTCCCTCTCTAAGCTGCAGACACACCTCGTGCCTTCCCTGCTGGAAGCCCTCATCCCCACCTGCTCCAGCACTGTGGCTGCTCTCAGTCTGTAAATGGGACAACACGCTGCTGTGGTGTCTGTCTGGTGGTGATGGGGTGTGTGGATTTTCCACCTCGGTGCCTCCCTGTGCTGTACAGAACGGTGAGGAAGGAGTTCAGGGGACACCCTGAGACAGAAGGCAAACTCTGCCCTCACCTCCCATGTGGGGGAACAGAGACACCATTCTGCTCTCAGAGCTGTAACTGAGGTTCAGTGCACACCATATTTCAGATTGAATTTGGATGAACTGCTGCTTTGAATTAGAAATCAGCCAGAACAGTGCTGCACCTCAAAACTTGAAAAAGTCATTTGATTTATTTTATTTACACATTCATTTTTAAACTAAGAGTTGGAATTTTTTTTTAATGTTGTTGTGTGATCAGCTCTAGTTTTAGCCCTGCCAGACCTTTCTGTTATTCACCAAGTACTGTAATTGGTGAATTAGAACTTCTTTTCCCATAGGCCAGTAAGTACAGCAGTGGTAAAGTTCACCTATAGAGAGTGCCTAGAAACTCATTCAGCTCAGTACCATTCACTCCATATTTCTTTCAAGTCTTCCTTTAACGAGGCTTGTAATAAATAAAGACTAATACCAACATGACAGTGATGCTTTTTAAAATTGTTCATTTGCCAGTTTTAACAAGATAAAATAACTAATACTTAATGTGGACATTCTTTTATGTAAAAAAAAAAGAGAGAGAGAGAGAGGAAAAAATTAGGAACCCCCCAAACGAAGAACAAACACCCCAACCAGACAAAAGAGGACACAAAGGAACACACATGGAATGATGAAAAGGAACAATTATTTTGCACTGAAAAATATTGCACAACTTCAGGTCTGTCCGCCCCGATTTTGCTCCGTGTAAGTAGGTATGTATGAGTTAAGCACAAAATCGTGTCCAGGCAAATCTGTAGAATTTGAGTGAATGTAGGACTGTAGACTGCTTTGAGTTGTTTCCAACTGCAACTCGGAATTCTTCAGTAAGAGAGCAGGTTGCTATCAGCTACAGGAATAATAAATAAATCAACGTGTTGGTTCTACGTTTTGCTGACCAACCCTTCACAAAGTATCCATGCCATGCACAGTTGTAGCTGGTCGATACACAAGCTCGAAGTACTTGGGTCTTTAAACACAACTTGATAGAACAAGTACTCAAACTGCACGTGAAAAACAATCAAGAACGTTCCCTGATTTGTTGTGGTTAACGTGAGATTGCATCCCATTTTGCAAGACCGAGACTTCCCAATGTATCAGCGCTGCGTTGGATGTATACAGATCACTGCAGGGTACATTAAGAAAGAGAAAGGAAAAAAAAAAAACCATGCTAAGTGGGTAAAAGTTCTTTACAGCTACAATCTTGCGAGACCACCTCTTAAGAAGCAGGTAATTTTGCTGCAGAAATGAGCTAATGGTGTCACTCTGGCCCCAGCAGTATTCTTTTCCCCCTCCATTGCTGCTGTGACAATCTGCGTTCATACAAACGCTGCGTTTATGCGCAGCACAAAATATTTTTTCTCTGCATGATAAGGTTTCTTATCTGCTTGGTGGACTGACGTGTCAGCCAGCAGGGCTTAACAGATACATGTAATACAGGAGACTGAGATACAGTATGTTTATTCTTAACTTCTGAAACCTAAGAACTACAAGAACAAGAGATGCGGTATCCATTTGCTGCAATTCAAGACAACCATTTTTTAGGGAGAAAAAGGGTAAAATAAGTGATTGCTGCTAACGCTGTATTAGTTCCAATTTTTTTTCCCAATTACCGTAGCTTCACTGCTTATTGTGCATCTGGCCCACTTTCACCTTGATCAAGTTCAAGTAGGCATCCAAGTGTAAGGATTTGTTTTGTCCAAACCGAAGTGAGTTCTAAAAACCATGATACCATCATTTCAGTTGCAGGACCTGTTCTGTATCTTCATATTCAACAGCACTTGCAGAAAAGGGATAACGCATCTCAGTTTGCTTACAAGCTAGGAGATCACTTCGAAGTCTGCATATTCCTAACTGCAAACAAAATATAGCACTTGTAACAGGTTATAAATAAACTGGTTTTCAAGCATAGAGCCAGCCCAACAATAACAATACACTATTAAAAAGACCTAAGGCAATGAATTCCATCTCCAATGGAGGGAAAGAAAGAAGAAAGAAAGAAAAAAAAAAAAGAACTGTGCAAACAAGCTTAAAACTATTTCTTTGTGCCAGTGTTATAAAATGTAGATTTTAATAAAGCCTTGACCCAAATGCCAGGACTTGTGAAAAGAATCAGAAAAAAAAAGTTACTTTATTTAGGGGAAAAAAAATACTCTTATCTTACTGCTAATAAAATTGGATACACGCAGTTTAAACATTTACAGTTGCTGTAACACTTTACAATTCCTATATATGGGTGTAAGAACAAACATTAAAGACAATGGTGGGTCAAGGCTTTACATTAAAAATAACAACCTACTTTTTCTATAGTCTCTAAAATACTATGCTTTTTTCCCAATATTTGCAGCCATTCAGGAGTATTTTTTATTCATTAGGAAATGTATGTTTTGTGCATGACCTTAATTCCTAATTTCTGGCTCTTTGGGCTGAATGACAAAAGGATCAAACCCATTGAAGTGGATGGTCTCCTTGAAGGTTCACGGAGAAACCCTGGCTCAGTTAGTCTCGTATGATGAAAGCAGTGCTGCATCCACTGGCTCCATGCAGGATGGACAGGTGAAGGATCTCATCAACCAGTCATCTATACAGTCCAGGTGGTAGATGTGCATGCAGGGCAGAAATCGGATAGGGTCCCCATACACAAAGTCCATCATACAAATAACGCATCTGGGGAAACAAGAAATAGTTACAGTGATGGTAGCACACTGGAAATGAAAAACAATGTATCTGTCAGGTATGACTGTATCAAACAAACTTCTGTTATTATAACTGACAGATATGGCAAGATTTCTCTGTTACATCAGTGCTGGCTCCACCCAGCACTGGATTTCTTGGTGTTTTCTTCATACTAAGAGCCCCTGACTGCAGCGGTAGCAGGAAGCCTGCAGCCAGGGCTGGGGCAGCTCAGCAGCCTGCACAGAACCAGAAACAGGAGATGGGAGCCACGAAGCTGAGGATGCAGAAGCATGGAATTATTTTCCCCATAACGGGAGGAAGAAAATAAAGGGGCATAAATTACACATGTGAGGGAAAATACATTTCATTTGTGGCAGAAAAAGAAAGGATAAAACAAAGAGGCTTCTACACAGAAGAAAGCTGCGTCAAATTACACTCCCAAAAAACAAAAAGACCAGATGAGGTTTCCCATGGGAATAGCATAGACCAGCAGACACGCACAGCAGCTCTGAGCTCTGTGGGACTTACTCTCTGATCTTCTTTTCGGAGCCGTCTCTTCCAGGATCATAGACTCCCTTCGGTAGGTGCTGGATAAGGCCTATCCTCTGCGCTATTCGGATTTGCTCTTCCTCTGTCAGCTGTGTTGCCAGCCGGGTCTGGCTGGGCGTCGGGTGGTACACAGGAACGGGGACTTGCTCCTAAAATTAAAATACTTCAGTTACAAAAACAAGGCTTTCCTACTATTTCCTAGCACAGCGCAGGCAACGTGTTTAACTTTTCCTCTCTCAGTCCTACAAATGTTTCCGTGATTTCACACACTCCTCCTTTGCAAATTCATGGCTAAAATTATATACAGGATGGGTTTGTGACACCACAGCCAAGCTCTGGGACTAACTGCTGGTTCAACAAGCTTGGTTCATTTCCTTGGCGCTCGGACTCTATTTCACAAAGTCACAGTTCCCTTTCAGCACAGCCACCTTTTAATGGTTCCCATGACCTGATGGATTCTCTGTGCGCTGCTGGGACGGGGGCAGCCAGCAGCTGGGGGTGACCTGGCATACAGCAGCACCCGTGGCGTGGCTCTGACCTGCATGCCGGGGAGATAAAGCATCGCTCCCCTCCCTATCGCTGCACTTGGCTCTCAGAGGCAGAGCCAGGGGAGGGTGCGGGTGTTTAATACAGCAGTACAGCTCCGTTGGTAAAGCCCTGACAGCAAGGAGTTACAGAAACATACGGAAACGCAGAAACTGGAGGAAGAAAAATGATCGAGGAACTCAAAATGTCTGAAGGCGGCGTGACATGGAACTGCCAGTGGACAGCCCCCCCCAGCAGAACAGCAAACGGCACCACAACCCATCTGAGCACAGCATCACTGCATAAGAAGCTACGGTCAAATGAGATCCTGCTGCAAGCCAAACCCCTCACATTTTGGACAGCTCTTGAGACGATCCCTTGGTCACAAGCCCCAAGCTGACCCACTTTGCAGGTGGGACAGTAAGCACAACCATGAGCACTGAAGGTCAAACGAGGCCAAAAAGCCTCCCTTTTTCCAGCTGTATACCAGCACCTGCTCCTTCCAACCCCTAGAGGCCGTTCCTCTGAGAACTCCCTCTGTTATTTTAAGGCCAGCGGTGCACTCCATCCCCTCCACACACCACAGCGCAGTGCCATCCCAGCATGGCAGCTCCTACCCTCCCGTCCCATATCCCACATTAGGGCAGGGGACACAGAACACTGCTGGACTGCATCAGATGTCGCAGTGGCTGAGAATGGTGCTGCACAGGAACATGAAAAACCAGGGGGCGACGGCTGCCAGGCTGCTGTGACAACACATAAATCGCGTTACTGTAAATAAAAATGAGTGGCTGCTCCGTTCCCCGATCCCTGACACGCTGTCTGATGGCACTTTAATCTCTCCTCCAATTGCTATTAAAAGCCTGCCCAGCCCGAGCCAGAGCCCGCTGCGTGGAACCACGCCAGTGAAATGGAAGAACACGGCCATGCACACTGCAGGAGTCATACCATGGGGAGCACCCGCAGTGATCATCCCAAGGCCGCCCCCTCCCCACTGGAGGCACAGAAGCCCCCGTGGGCTCACGGCCCCTCTGCACATCTCAGTGTCCATCAGCCCAGGAACCATGAGGCCTCACACCCTGCAGGCTGGCCCCGAGGCTGCACTCCAACAGCACTTGTAGCTGCAGCCCCCTGGCACATACAAACATGTAAAAAAATCAGGTTAACCTATGTAATTATTACTATACTGATGAGCATGGATTTATTGCTCTTCTGGCTCACTTTTATCTACCATGGAAAATGTTTCTGCAGACAGAATTACAAAATACTGAGCTTGCAGCCAAAGGCTGTGTTCTTTATCGCTGGGTAACGATGCCAGGCATTTCAAACTAAGACAAAATTTCATGCTGACTGTTCTTCCCATACTAATTTTTACATGTGTATATATACGTATATGGCCAAACCAAACAATCAAACTCCCATTTTAGTGTCAGCCAGCAGAACCAAAATCGCTCACTGGCACTCAGTTTGCTGTCATCAGTTATCCTTCCCCCCACCCCGGAACACAGGAGCAGTGCTGCAGCCCCTGCGTGCCCCATCACAGCTGAGGGGCAGCACGGCCCCCCCCGGCCCCGCACACACACCCTGCGCGCCTCTCGCTGGCCCTGTGGGAACAGCACCAATTCAGGCTCCAGATGGACAGCGGGGTTTTGTGTCTTCGTGTCATCCTCAGTCCTCCACTGAGGGAGGGAGGAGAGGAATCACTCAGGGCACCCAGAGGTCGCCATTTTTTACTCCTAGTGAAAACAAACATTTTCACACGTTGCTGGGAGCCCAGGCCTGCTTTCTGCACATGGATTCCCAGGCACGCTTGGGGTTCTGCCTACAAAAAGGTTTCGTTAAGCACAACTTTTGATTGGAGGTTCTCTCATCGATGCAACTCACCCTGGTTACTTTTGCTGCTGTTTTGTTTAACCGCATTTCCATCTTGTTCCTGCAAGTGTAATGAATTTGTAATTCTCTGAAAGCAGGTCAGTGGTAGATCAGAAACTCTTAATCCCTGGATAAAGATTATTTTAAGATCCCTGCACGCCGCATATCAGCAGTGTGTTATCGGGGCTTTTGTTTGTTTGTTGCTTTTAATAATGGCACCAGCATGCATGGATTATCCTTTTGGGTAGGTCAGAGGTGAGACGAACAGCTCTGACATCCAACAGCTCCAGAACTCCACCCTCACTGCTGCCTGCAGCCCCCACCTTCCACCACTGACCTCTATGCTGGGGTTCTGCTTCTGCATCTTCTTCCTACTGCTGACCGCTCTCAGTGCACGTCACTCTGCAGTGCTGATCTGCACCCGACCACCACAGCACCAGCACAGCACATCTGTGCATTCAGCCCAACAGAGGAGACAAACTTCCCTCTACTTATGTTTATCCCAAGTTGTCTTTTCTTTTTTTACAGCCTTCAAATAGCAGCAGGCGCAGCACTCACACTCCTTGTGGTCGCTGCCTACTCAGTTAATACAAATAAACTGATCAAACTGAGCAGCCCGGTCGTTCCCACAGCTTCCTTCTGCAGTCCCTCCCATGCAGCCATGCCTGTCCTGCACCGCACTGACTGGAGGCTGCAGGGGTGGTTCACATCCAGCTGCACTGAGGCCACACCTGCCTCCCTGCTGCCCTTACAGCACTGCCATCACACACAGCTTCAGCCTTCCAGCTTCGCACCCCCAAGGAACCGTGACACGGACAGCTCCAGCTTACAGCTGTGTAGTCAGGAGGTGAGAAAAAAGATCTCGCTTTTTCTGCTTCTTGCAAAATCCCCACTGGATTGCATGAAACGTTCTCCTCTCGCTACTTTATTCCTCATAAGGAACTAACTGGGATAATGGTCCAGAGGCCTTTTCTGGAAATGCCATTCTGACTGGGATGAAAAGACTCGAGCGCCATCCCTGTGTTAATACCCCTTCTGAAATAATATCCTCCCCCAAGACATATTACCGTAAAACCACTTGCCATTATCATGTGCATTATACTGCAACTACAGCTTACTTTAATAATCCTTAGAATATTATGAGCAGACTGCCAAATATAAAAACCTTTTTCTGCCATACAGGAGAGAACAGTTCATTTATAAAGCTGAATACCAGCTGCCATAAAACATCGCGTAATGAAATCGTTACCCAACCTTTTATATTCCTGCTTCCAGGTAGCCAGGCAGCATAAATAACTGCCACAGCCGAGCACTTAGGCTAAGGAGTTCTTTTTAAAGCAAAATTCCCTTGTCTCACCTCTCCCATTTGGAAGAGGCAGCGGGGACTGACAGCTGGGCTGGGCACACACACGCAATGAGAGCCATCAAGACTGGGTTTGCTCAGCAGACCCAGGGGGAATCGGATGCACGCTGCCTTCCCAGACAGAGAAGGGCTGCTCCAGGGATGTGGTTTCACACTTCTGACATGTGCTGCATGCAGAAGCCCATAGGCTGCCCACTGCCCAGCCCTGCTGATGGCACCTGCTGCACCACGGAGGCAGCTGGCCAGAGATCTCATTGCCCACCAAAGCATCTAAAACATCAAAGATTATCAAGAAGAAGTGGTAGGAGAAAAGTAGTAATTAAAAAGCAGTAATTAATCCCTGGAAGCATAATCTCCTGACACAACCAGATAATTTTTACATTGCCAGACTGCAGAGCAGGCTCCTCCGGCTCCAGGGCCACATCCCTGGGTGCATTCCCACTAAGCAGGTCCTTGCTCACCAGCTCCCTGCTGGATTTAGCTGCCTGTTCCTCCCTCCACCAATCCCGTCAGATTTCAGGGGGTGAATTCCTGCAGAAAAGCAGTACTGCGCATTCCTGTGAGCCCCAGAGCACACAACCCCCACCTCCACCAGAGCCCTCCAACAGCTCCACTTGGGGCACCAGCACACGGCTCCCAGGTAACAGAGCCCTCACCCCACAGCTCCCAGCGTGTTTGTTTTAATAGGTTATTTTTATATGTGGAGGGAAAATATCCACAAACAGTTTACAGAGATCCACGCATTTCTGTCAAGCTGTGGCAGTGAGCAGAACCAGGAAGGAGAGCTGCCCCAGACATTACTTAGGGGCATGCAGAGTGCTGCACCCCAAGGATGACGAAGCAGAGCAACCCCTGCTGCAGCCGGTGCCAGCAGAAGCACACATACACAGATCCTCACCCATACGCAAACAGCAACATCTGCACTGCTGGCACGGATCCTCTCCTCCTCGCACCAAGTGGTTATCTCTGCAGAAGGCCCCTCTCTTCTTACGGCAGCACGGCTGTATATACACAGCACTTGGAGCGAGATGGCTGCTGGGAGAACGAGGAGCAGATTTCACAACAAATGAAAACCTGACGTTTTGGGAAGAAAAAAAATAAAGCTGAGGAACTCTGTCCTGGAGAGCAGCAGGGAGGCTGAAGGCAAAGGTCACAGTGAGGCTGCCTCTGCGTGAAGGGTCCAAAGCAAACCTGCTGCGTCCCACTCACTGCCAGCAAGCAGAAGGCAAAAATAAAGGTTAGCCAAAAAAGTGGTAAACAACTCATCCAGTTAAGGGTTTCTTTGAAGGCTGCATTCGAGCACGAGATGGGGGAAACACAGCAGAGCTGCGAGGGAGGGGCTGACAGAACACTAACCCACAGGAATCCTTCGCACTTCCTGCAGACGCCTATTTACGTTCTGGAAGGGGTAAGGCATCAATCACTGCAATTGTTTCTAGTGTAAACCAAAGGGATCAAGCCTAAAAGCAGCAGGGCTGATCGCTGCATGCTCTCCCGATGCCAGGCCGGGGTGCAGCACAGCACAGCACAGCGGCTCTGTCCCAGCACACCTCTCAGCCTCCACACGCCGTGTCCCACGCACTGCCCGCAGCACTCGGAGGCTCTGACACAAACCCTGAGCTCACACACCTGCTTCTGTGGGCCAGGCCGAGCACCAGCAGGCCCTGCTCACCTCCCAGGAGCACATGGGGATGAGGGTGACCCGAGGTGATCTGACACGGGGCTGCCTCTGAAATACCGGTCCTGTCACCTCCTTTACAGTGGCTCCCATCGTCGGCTGTGTGGGCACTGTTCTGACCGACCTCTCCCAAAGCAAACACGTATCACTGAGTGTGCAGACGCTGCAGAGCCTGGAAAAGCTGGGAACCAGAACTGCCCTCTCAGGGCCTTCAGACAATCCCGGAATACTGACCCTGAACACTTCAGAAATGCAGGAGTGCTAAAATGCATCTTTTGGCAATTAGTTACCTCGGCTTGAAGGCGATTCTAAGAACAATTCGGCCATTCTCAGTACTTCAGGAACGAGGCGGCAAAGCTACACAAGTCAGCTCTGATTAGCTAAGAGAACAGCAGAGGAAAAGGCCCAAAATAGCCAACATGAAAATACGTGCACACCAAAGACATGAGCAATCCATCAGGGGAGGGCAGCTGAAGTATAAATACGTACAGGCTGCGCTTCCACGTGTAAATCTGAGACGTGTCTGCGTATATTTCAGCGTGCGGTACAAGAGCTGGTCGGGTCTATTAACAACTCAGTAACGCACAGCAGGAGAATATCGTTCATTCCTACACAGAAGTAGGAATGGGCTCCAGAAGTATACAGTGGGCACGACATCAAAGGATCGGTGACACCAAGTGAAGACTGATCTCATCTGTCAGATCAGGGCATGTGTTATTGGCATTATCCTTCAACGACATGGCAAGCATGTTCCCAAGGCAAACGGGACCACCCAGAGCACAGCTTAATGGCCTCATCTAAAACAAGCTTTAACGGATATCCACAACGCAGCATCAGATCCAAGTCCTCATACAGCAAGTTCCTAAAACAGGGCTGACACAGACAGCCTGTGGAGACTTTTCCATCAGGCCCTGCAGCACGGAGTCCAAGATGGTGGGACACCATCACACAGTGCAGATTTCTGGCAGCCTACAGCAAGAGGAGAGCAAACCAACGGATCTGCTATAGCACAGACAGCTGGCGTGCGGCACCTGCTTTGAGTCCATGCCAACCAGCAAGGCAGCCCATGACAGCAGGGTTTGTTCCAAACCTCAGGAAACCGCATTACACTTCACCTGACGTAGCCTTGTAGTCAATCTGAAATACTTTAATTACATTTTTAACAAAATCATCTTCAATTACGAGTGCTCGCTCAAGCAGGAAGCTGCCACACCTCAGCTGTTCGATGGCACGCTCAGATCTGCAGCCATTTTTATGCCTTAATTGCATCTGACTTTCTGACCAAGTGTTACAAACACGAAGGATTTCAGTCTGACACGAAGTGTGTGTCCCTGAGATCAACGCACATGACTCAAAACCTGAGCCCAGGCCACAAGGAGGGGTCTGCAGAGGACTCAGCAGCCCTCCGAGGCCAATAATAGCACACAGTCATGCCAGGATTTGGCAACAGCTTAGCCATAGGGCTTTTCCAGCACGTTTCTCCATCAGCTTGTTACAAAGCCACAGACATGTGAAGGACACGCAGCACACCTGCCATACACTGGGGTCGATGCAGCAGGAACCTCCCTGAACGGCTGTCCCATGTGTCACCATAGCACACCGACCAGGAGATGCGTCCCTGTCATCGCCGCCACCTCCCTTCTGCCCGGCCCTGGGCAGCCAGCAGGGCACACCTGCTGCTCCTCCAGCTCTCTGAGCTGCAGTGCAATGGGGTTTGGATCAGGCAGCACCGCCAGCACCGCTGCTGCATACCAAGGATCTTCGTCAGCAATGCCCACGCGCAGCCCGGAGCGTCACACTGCGAGGAGCCGTCACCTCTCCCAAGTCTCACTTCTGTGACAATGAACACACACAAAAAGGCGATCTGGCTATTCGTTTAGTGCCATTTGGCAATAGCATTAATTATTTCAGCTATGAGTTAATAAGCAGCAGGAGTAAATGGCCAGAGGCACTGCTTCCGGCTATCGGCTCATCTCTGCTGTCACTTATTAATCTGAGGGGAATGGCTCAGGCATCAGTGATTATTGCTACATCTGCTGTTCCTTTGCTTGGGTTATTTTAAAGTAGTACACTATCTAAAGGCAAGGAATGACTGGACAGAAGCTAAGCCGTGCTGAAGCTTTACGAAGCTGCTCCCCTTCCCAATGCAGTATTAGCAGCCAACACAAGGGCAATGTTTCTATTTTCTTCCAGCTCAGTCTTGTCCTCACAAGCAGTGACTCCGCATTTTTAGCTCGCAGGGCACGAATCCAGGAGTGATCTCATCCAACTGTCAAACCGCTTCTAACAGAAAAAACGCCTGTGCCAAGAACAGGTAGAAAAATCATAAATAGCTCTCTCAGGACTCGGTTATACAAGCAAAGNTGGCCAGAGGCACTGCTTCCGGCTATCGGCTCATCTCTGCTGTCACTTATTAATCTGAGGGGAATGGCTCAGGCATCAATGATTATTGCTACATCTGCTGTTCCTTTGCTTGGGTTATTTTAAAGTAGTACACTATCTAAAGGCAAGGAATGACTGGACAGAAGCTAAGCCGTGCTGAAGCTTTACGAAGCTGCTCCCCTTCCCAATGCAGTATTAGCAGCCAACACAAGGGCAATGTTTCTATTTTCTTCCAGCTCAGTCTTGTCCTCACAAGCAGTGACTCCGCATTTTTAGCTCGCAGGGCACGAATCCAGGAGTGATCTCATCCAACTGTCAAACCGCTTCTAACAGAAAAAACGCCTGTGCCAAGAACAGGTAGAAAAATCATAAATAGCTCTCTCAGGACTCGGTTATACAAGCAAAGTACTTCCAGAACGTATTTTTCCTACTTATTTTCAAGTTTGCAATGCATGGAGGCAGTCAATGAACGCGGGGGCCATCCCCAGCCTGTCACCAGCAAACACACCTTCTTACAGTTGCATACGAGATGCCTTCAGTC
>PPHD01009033.1:10041-21100 GCA_002909625.1 Bambusicola thoracicus
CAACCCCCCTGCTATGTGCAGGGTTGCCAACCACTAGACCAGGCTGACCAGAGTCATAGAAAAAGCATATTGATTCCCCTTAAATTTGTAACACAAACATTTCACCAGACAAGCAGCGACTCAGTCTGCCTGAAGATTTGATGTGAGATAAGAATCACACAGTGAGAAGAACATAAATCCTCACACTATGTAGAAAACCTGAATTTGATTACTACCATACTGTGACAGGAAGCATGGTTTAGATGCTGCAATACAGCGATGGCTTCTTTCTGTCTGTTCCAATTAGAGTGCATATAGGCTTGGCAGAAATGCAATAATGTGAAAGAAAGTGAGTGAGATTTTCCTCTGGAGAGCACCTTACTCAAATCTGTTCAAGTCACCAGTGTGATCGTTCTTATATATACGTTCTCATAGCCCGTTTTCAGATTCAGCCAGGACAGTCAGCATCCCTATATCAGGGACATGTATTTAAATGAGAAGGAGGTAATTCTAATTTACAGGAAGAACTCTTCACAGTAAGCTGGGGAAAAGATGATCTTGCTAAAAGTGTTGGTAGGTTTGTTCCATAAAGACTGAACAATCACAGAATTGCAGGGGTTGGAACAGACCTTGAGAGATCACCAAGTCCAACTCCTCTGCTAAAGAAGGTACCATACAATAGGTCACACAGGCAGGCATCCAGATGGGTCTTGAATATCTCCATAGGAGACTCCATAGCCTGTCTAGGCAACCTGCTCCAGTGCCACACACTACCAAAAAGAGCCTGACCTCATCCATTTGCCTCCTACTTCCCTTTCGATATTTATAAACATTAATCAGACCCCCACTCAATCTTCTTTTCCCCAGGCTCAAAGACCCAGATTAGTCAGTCTGTTCTCATGTGGGAGACACTCCAGGACCATAATCATCTTTGTGGCCCTACGCTGGACTCCTTCTAGGAGATCCCTGTCTTGTTTCAACTGCCATATCAGTCTCCATCTTCCCTTCCTTGAAGGGGTGGACCTCTTTCATTGCAAATTCACTGGAATGAAATATACAGCCACGGGCTGCAGGTTAGGGTATTTCTGAGTAATGAACTGATTTAATACAGTTATCTCAATTTCTTTATAATTCTTTCATCATTAACTTTCTGTAATGATTGTAAAAATCCCTTTAAGTATGTTTTCTGTGTTGGAAAATATCTGACTCTGAGAATTACGTCCATTTTATTTGCTTTATTCAGCTGTTATGTAGTGAAAATAAGTTATTTTCTGCAAGAAAGACTTAGTGCTCAGCAAATATTACTTTTCTTTTTTCACAAGTGTTTTAAGCTTTGAACTATTCTTTTTTTTTCTTATTAATGTATTCGGTTCTTGTTTCAAGGTGATTATGGGTAGAGAATTTAGCCTCTAGGTTTTGACATAAGCTAAACAAAAATATCTGATGGAGAGCAGCTGAGGTTCCTTGGTTTGCTCAGTGCAGAGCAGAGGAGCTGAGGGGAGGCCTCACATCAGCTGCAGCTCCTCACAGGGAGCCTCTGCTCTCTGTGACAGCAACAGTGCATGGAGCTGTCAGGGGAAGGGCAGCTGGAGGCTAGGGCAAGACGGAGGACAAAGAGCAGGCCAACATGTTTTGGTATATGACTTTAAGAATGGATAAATGTGCACAAATATTTGTTAAAATGTTATTCCAGAGAGATTCAAGCTCTGAGGGGTAAAATAAAAGCATTTCATAAAGGTACTGAAAGCTTTATAAATGATGAAACATCCTTTTAACGTTTTCATGGTGTGATTTAAGGAGCTTTTATTACTTTGCAGGAAATCCAGAGAACAGTGTTCCTGCCTCCAAGAACATAATTATTAAACTGAAACATATACCTAGTTTCTTAGGCATCAGGGAGACATATCCTTCTCTCTCTCTCAAAAAAATTGGGTAAAAACCAAGAGGCCATAAGGTCTTTTCTTCTACAAGGTTTTGTAAAACTCAAAAGCAGATCAGAGCTGCAGTACGAGTCAGCTCTGAAGGTAGGTTTTAAGGAAATAACTGGGGTGATAAATTGAGGTCCTCTAGAATTGTCTGAATTTCCTTCAGCTTCACTCAGCTGAACAGTCCTACTTATATCTCAACCACATGAGAAATCTCAAATACCAGTACCTTCATACTTGAAATTTAGTAGTAGGAGATGCAGTATGAGAGGAACGTATTTAAAACACACATAAATAAAATTCAAGAATAGCAGTCCTCCTTCTAGCAGCATTCATTATAGTCTTCTGAAAATGTGTCTGTTACCACAGTAACCAAGCTAATATTGGCTTTCCAGTTTGCAGACATTCAATTCCTTAAATGCAGGTGCAGAGAATGAATTCACAGTTTTGGAGCAGGTGAATTTTCTCTGCCAAATACGTTATATTTGGAAGTGAAGTAAGAAGATGCTGTAAATTTTCATGGCAAAGATATAGAAAAACAGTAGCTGAAGGAGAGCAGTAGAGAGGCTTGTGATGTTAGTAAAACTTGCAATGGATGGAACACAAACTCTAAGTATGTAATCATGCTGTTTTCTGTCTGGAAACATCAGATATGATTCAGAGAGTTATTTTCTGGTAATGCTTAAAGTGAACCAGATCTCATTTCACTCTCTTTAAAATGTAGAGATGACAGGCAAAGTATAGACTGGGTTTGGTCTAGTGAGAGGGTAAGGTTCTGAATACTAATAAAAAGTAGACCTGCTAAGACATAGCACCCATCACAGGGCTGTTTTCAAAAATTAAAAAAATAAAAACTAACTTTAAAAAAGCCTTGAAAGTATAAATTGTTCTCCAAATGAATGAATGTACTTTGGTAGCATGCTAGCCCCTCCCACTAAGCCGGTAGTACAAATAAGTTATGTATAGATGTATGTTGTGGTTATCTAACTTTTTCAAGCTTAGTTGTTAGTAGTAAGTTACAGGAATACATTCCTTGCTAACTCTTTTTAAAATTATTTTCAAGACACTCATATTAACAGCTTTTTTCTTTTCCTTTTTAATTTTTGTCTATACTTATATTGCCCTTTTGTCTGTTAATTCCAGTCTAAACAAACCCTTACAAATTGTTTTGTAATTCATGTGTTCTAAACAATATATATCCCAAAAAGAATTCTAGATTTTATCAAATATTTCATGTTCCAAAATAAGATTGCATTCTAGAATTAAATTATTGCTACATCATACTTTCAAAATAGTTTATATATGCATGTTTGTAAAGGATCTGAGCCTACTAGACCATATGGCTTCTAGTATCATCACATGATAAATCTCTAGCAGTCTAAGAACATGAACAATTGGGGAAAAGAAGCCTGAAGCAGCTCATCATAGCCAGAGGGGCTACGGATGGCATCAGGATGCCCTAACCCTCAGAGGGGTTATGCACATCATGGGGCTAGTGAGTCACTTCTGCCTCTCACCTTCTGACTCAAGCACTTTAAAAAAGGGACACAGAAGAAGCCAGCCAGCTGGAAAAGCCACTCCCCTCCCAGTGCTACACAGTGCACAGGCTAAGTAAGTTTTGGAGAGTTTTTTTGCCTTCCCTTTTCAGCACAAACTTGCTCAAATACCTCCAAGTCCTAAGGCCCAACATTCAGAATTACTAAAATGACCTTTTCCAACTCATCTATTTGTCCAAATGATTTCAGGTTTTATTAGTAATAAATAAGAAACTTAGTCTATTGTATGAGGATATAAGTCATATTCTTGTACTTATGTGAACATAATCAGGGATTTTACTTAGTGATTCACCCAAAGGTTCTTAATAAAACTTTCCTCTCTGAAGTTTGTCTGCCAGAGATGACATTTCAGATTCAAGAAGTCTCTAAAGCATATTAAAATAGATAAAACTTTTTTTTAAATTAGCAAAGAATAAATGCAATCAATTCTTATAGCACAAATGTTGGTGTGATAATCTCAATCACTTTTAATAAAGGTTGGCATCTTCAACAGTATCTTGCTAGTGCTCATCTTAAGGATCATGATCTTTTAAGCATCTATGCTGATCCACAGGGAATTTCAAGTAAATCTAAAAACTTTTCAGGATAAAAGCAGGTCAGAATACTAAACATTTTAATAGCAGATGTATTACTGAAGAATGGAACTGTTCTGAAATCTAGTTTTTCCTTTCTCATGCTGTAGTAACAGCTTGAACACTAAGGAATTTGACAAGGTCCCTGTCTTATGAATCAACATAGATCAGTCAGACCTTTGTAAGTATGGCCAGCTGGTGTACTACGAACAAGAATCTATACTAGAAATGTATTATATAATGCCTATATATAGCTAAGTGCTTTAATAAAAATATTCTAAGACACTTGATACATGGGAAAAAATAATTCAATATGCTAACATGCAGCAGAAAACACACAGGAAAGTAAATCAGAGAAGCATACTACAAAATGAGCAGATCTCAGCCTACTGATAAGTCTTACATACTACATTTTCTTTTTACTACTTCAGCTTTAATCTCCCATTGGGAAACTTGTAAAGATTTTGTGAAGAGTTTGCCATCCCAGTACACAAGCAGTGGTTCAGTGTGTAACAACATCACTGTTCAAACACTCAGTATCTGTTACTGGCCTTGTGACAGTTTTTATATAACTGGACGATGTTCTCCGAGCTGCTTCTCCTCCATCCACAGACAAAGTCATTTGTGCCAACGTGACAAAGATGCTAGGAGTGCCCATATGATCAAGTACATCCAGATGTCTTTTCCCACAGTCTGTGTACCCACATAGATGGTATTTTGGCCAAAAGAAGAAAGCCTTGTGTGGACCTTGACTTCAGATATCCGCTTTACTTAAAATCTAGTAGGAAACACAAATCATTCTAAACTGACATTAAACCCTGATTTCTATGAAGTATCTAATAGCTATTATCCATTAGATCTATCAGTGTTTTCTAACATAATATGAAAATATTATGTATTTAAATAAAAACACATCTTTTTCTTTTAGATTTTCTATCACAATTGTATATCCTATCCAGTAGTTTCGATTCTTAACGGAAAAGTTGAAATTATTATAATGAGTTTAAGAAATGTAGAAAGTATCTGTAGTATTGGTAAGAAAGTCAGCTGAAATAAAAATCTTCGGAAGTGCAATAAACCTGCTCAACATGAGGCTGCTTAAAAGCCAAGCGCCAAATAAAGAATGGGTGATCCTGAATCACATGCCTTACAGGAACACAGTCACCAAGCAGAGTTGTCATCTCTGCATGGCACAGCAACACTAATGTATTTGTGAAAGTTGCATTTTTCGTAACATTGTACTGACTGACTCAAGAGAACGTTCACCTGCTAAAATATTATAGGCCGCATACCCTGTGATGACTTCAAGGACTGACGGTGATCTAACCAGGTTAGAGTGTTTGAAATCAGTCTGTATTTACATTTAAAACAATTGCAGAATAATGAGCCATTACGTTTTCCAGCTATCTAAAATGCATCATCAGTGTATCAAATTTATCAAAATTTGTCACTGACTCACAGCTTTTTGGTTAATTAATCTGAACATCTTTAGTATAAGTTATGAAACCTGCAGATAGAAAAGTGCTCATTTTACAGCTGATGTACAACTACTGCTGCTCTGATACCCTCCTGACTTTCCTTAAAGAAAAAAGTCACTATTTCTGCCTTTACTCTATCACTCTTGATAACTTCATAATTTAAATTTACAGCAGTGCAGAAATTCTGATGTGGCAGAGCTTAGATATTGACTGTACTACTTGCTATGCACAATCTTTTCTGCTGTGTCTAACAGCATCTGACTACTTCAGTCACTCACTCCTTCCTCCTTAATTTATTCTCATGATTTGAAATTCCCTAAAAGTCTAGTTAATGTCACTCACCTCAACTATCACTCGTACATAGAATATATTCCATTCAATTAGTGAGATATATACAAAAAACACTGCATATAAATAAGCACTTAACTTTTCAGAACTTTGACATTTTTTCATGTATTTGAAGAAGAAACAGAACAACCTTTCAGCATTCAGGGCAGTTACCATTTTTAAGGTATCTAACCTTGAAATACGTTGGAAGATTTGACAGGTGTATGTTGGTTTAACATTCATGAGATAAATAAATACTCTGAAGCAGACATCAATTTCTCTCAGTTTTATAATTTGAGAAACAGCCATGTAGCATATCAGCACAGCTCTGAACACTGCAGCTTCACAAGTTGTTATGCAAAGACATCTGAGGGTTCCTACACTGTTTTAAATACAAACGATGTGTTCTTAGTATAAAATAATAATAAAACATTAATCTGAAAGTAAGACAATGTTTGCTTGCTTTTAACAAACAGTGCCCAAATACGGGTGTACAGCAAACAAGCATACAGGTATTGGACCAGAGAGAGAATCACATTACAAAGGAGAAATGAAATAAAGATCTTACCCATGTTGCAGGCCCACAAAAGAGCTCCAAGAGGAGTGATCTCCAGATAAAGATCCTTCCTCCTTGGACTCAGCCCTTGAATGGAGTCTAGGAGGAGGGGGGGAGCCAGGCTCCACCCTTTTTGGTCACTCAGGTAAAACTGCGTTCACCTGTGCCCCTGCAGCTGACTCAGCACTCGCCTCAGATGGTCAATCAGAGGTTCAGGACGTGATTCAACAGTTCCCATACAACGGGCTTAGTTCGTTTTCCTGCTTCCTTCATCTGCCCCCAAAAGCCATGTCTGTTTTTTTCCTACAACATTTCTCCATCGTTATCATTTCCTTTATCTTCACAAATCATGTAGTGCTTTGGCATATATAGGCATATAAGCTGCATCCATTGCAAAAGCAACCAGAGTTTCATTTATCACCTTTGCAATGGGTTTAATTGCTGGTAAAACAGCAAGTTTCAGATTCCTTTTTGATGTTGTAGGACATGCTACTGTGTTATTGTTTCCCCTCTACTACTACTACAGAAAGTTTGAAAATATTATGTGTTTTAAAGGAATTTTTTTTTTAATGTAACAGAAAATTTTCACCTGAAGTAGTTTTGTCAGATGGGCTCTTAGCAGGCGAGAACACCTAGTTTCTTTGATTGAAAGATTAAATACACAGCATGAAATAAAGGCATTAAAGTACAAAAATAAATGTAATTTAAAAAAAAAAAAAAAAAAAGCATTGTCAATTTTATAAAAGAAGCACATCCCCTTGAGGGGCTGTCACTGAAGTGAGCTAAAACAGACATGAGGGTAGCACTGCACCTTCTGAAGATTGTATTGCACTTCCCTAGCCTCCTCCTTCCCATTGAACAATGTGTGCCAGTCATCACTCATGCATATTCAGACCCAGCTGAAGTTAGCAGTTCCCCAGTTTCACACTAAGTTTAAAAAAAAAAAAAAAAAAAAAAAAAAGTGAGACAGCCCACATACTGCTTCTCTGGGCAGCCATAATTCCTTTCCATAGGGTTCCCTCATGCAGAAGACCCACTTCTACCCAGCACAAGCCTGAAACTGCAGTGCTTGGTGAAGCACTCTCTGTGGGTTGCCATGGGCATGCCAGCAGAACTCCAACCTGGAGAAGAAAAACCTCCTTTGGAAGACATCAAAAGGACTTTTTTTTTCCCTCCATATCTATCTCTTCAGCTTATATCCCATGTGAGATGACTAATACTTATCATGTTTACTTTGGAAGGACTGTTCATTAGGCATCTACACATTTTTTGCATAAGCTGAGCAGAAGCACGTGCTTTTTAACATTTTTCCTTTTAGAAGATAACTACGGTCACCACTCCAAGTTTTTAGAATAGCTCAGGTGTTATGAGTTCTAACACTTCAAAAAGGGATCAAACACTAGCACGTCACATATTTACACCCTTTCTATCTATAGCAAGAAGTTTTATTTAATGTTCAAACATTTTGATTTTGGTCTCCATAGTGGAACATAAGAAATATTTAATTCCACTATCTCAGTGAGACTCCACAGATACCCTTACTGAGACAAGTATTGCAGCAAAATCCTACTATCGTTTTGAAACAGCACAGAATTCAGCAGAATACTTTGTACTTCACCATGTACCTCTCAGCAGAGGAATTTATTAGTGGTTTCCTTGTATCACCTTACAAGACAAGGTTGCAATTTCTACACATTTCCAATGAAAATATTCTTCAGATTGATGAAGTAGTAATTTTTCATGTGGTCCAGAAAAAAAAAGATTGTTTAACACTATATTCACTGTCTTGATCAGACACCACAACAGAGAGAAACAAGAGCTCCTCCAGAGCCACAACATGGTTACTTTTTAGGTGTCCTTTGATCTGTTCCCTGAATTTCTGTCTTTACTCTGCTGAAGCCCTGACAGTGAAAGAAACCTTGAAAAAAAGTTTATCTGAAAAAGTTATTTGCTGATCCAGCTACAGCTCCAGAGCAAAGTTGAGTCGCTTGTTAATTTAAGTTTTTGCAGTTCTGCTAAACTTAGTGAAACTCATGTCACTGAGCTCAGAAGCTATCTCTGGAAATACTCATACTGCTTCTCTTCAGAGAATGAAATCATCTGAAGGACTCAGGCATAGGATGGAAAAATCGAATTCCTCCAAAAGTTTGGAAAACTTTACCTTGTTTAACATTTTAGTTTTGACTTTTTGTGAAAGAGGAACAACTTCTCCCTCAAAAACATACGATCCAAAAATATGCTTCAACAGAGCAGTCCCAGTACCAGCACATACAAGTGCACCTGCTTCTCTCAGATTTCAAACAGTGAGGATATAGACAAACTTGGCTGCTTGTGAATAGAACTGCAATCCCATGCTGTCTTAGGCCAACTAACTCTGGTTCACTGAGCAGGATAGCTGGGAATCTCTACAAATTTTATTGAGGAAGAAAAGAATGATAACAAAAAATAGGCCCAGAAGTCATCAGCACCTACCCAGTTTTTTTGTAGCGGTATCACTTGGAATTACAATTTACCTCCCACTGAAGTCTTCTAATGTTAACATCAACCATTAAACTTGTCTGAAGTAGAGCTGACACACCAAACAAGCAAATCTTCATAAAAAGCTGTTTTCAAAAGCCAAAGAGAATTATTTTGCTGCATCTCTGTTGCATGTCTCAGAAGTCAGAAAATAAAAGCTTTCTCCAAGTTTGCTGTCAGTGATATCAACACTGGGGGACGTCAGTGGGAGGTGAACAACTGAATCCTATCCTCAGAAAATGCTTTCACACTTTTTTAGAGATCTGGGGGAAAAAAAAATCACTTTCCCTATTGCACTTGCTGAATTTGTACTTTACTGTTGCTAACCAGTTTCAGCTTGCTAACATCGACAAAGTTTTCTGCCACCACCCCACAGTACTATAAGTGAAGAGGTGGCACAAGCTACCTTCTGGTGAAGCACACACCACTGACGGTCAGAAACAGTGCCTGATTTACATGAAAAAAGAGCACACAAAACATTGATTCATATTCACCATCAAATCTCCACTTCTGCTCTCCTCCTCCTTGCTGTGTCTCAGAAGCAGTGCTGCCAGAACAGCTCCCAGCACAGCGGCCTTGGCCCATGGGAGCAGCAGCAACCAGAGAGGCTCGATGTGGAGAATGTAAGGAAGAAGTCTTTATGCATCATTAAGCCACCCTTTAATGCATGCATTCAGACAAAAGACTCCACCAGCCCCCCACTTGCTGGGATGCAGGGTGGTTTTTGTTATATCTTTCCCTTGAGAGCCATAACTCATCTATTCATGTTACATGCAGTCCTGCATTCTCCCCTAAGATGAGCACTGCAAGCCACATCGCAGGAGAGAAAAATCCAGTTCTGAGATTCAGACTCAGAATGTCTCTGTGCTGTTTGGCATTTGCCATGTTATATTTTTCTTCCTCAGAAAATATGCCCCTTCTTGCATGAGAGGAGAAGATTGGACAAAAACAACAACAACAAAACCAAAAACACCATCATCTGTGTCTTTGTTAACCCATTTTCAGGAAACTAGCATCCGATGACATTAAGATTTAGAAATACAACTATTCTTTGTGTTCTTAAACAAGATAATCTCCTGTGCTTTGTTTCTTCTGCTATCTTGTTTGGTTTTTATGCAAATAATATAATTTATTTGAGCCTTTTGCAACATTAAACATGGAATTCAGCAGACAGTATGCACAACCGAATTGCACAGCCATATGAGAATGAGATGGTTTCCAAAGATAGTTACATTAAGCTTACATTTGCAGAATAAATAATTCAATCCTCATGCTCTGCATTTAAATATTTATACAAATACACCGCTTGTCACAATTAGTTTGATTAAACTGTTAAGAAAAAAGGAACTGCAAGAAATGAGACTTCATTCGGGAGAAGTTATTTATGTTGCAGTTAATTATGTGAAATTACAGAAGCAGCAGCAGGTCAGGATGCAGCCCTCCACATCCAAAGGTCTGACTCCCCAGCTTACTCAGGGAAGGCTTCTTAACCAAAATTGTCGCAGTTATTCAGCAAACAGAAGTCCCTGAACTTGATTTTCCTCTTTGCCTTGGTTTTCCCTTTTCTCTTTCTCCCAGTATGACTTCAAAATTCTTGGAAAATTATTTATAGACTGAAAATACAGTGAGGTTTACAGACTGTTTTCTGCATAATTTTCTTTTGCAGCACTCTCACCTCAAATCCTTGAAGCAGGAAGTGAAACATTAATTGCAAAACCTCTTCCTTTTAGCCTCAGGGGCATTTCTCAGGAAACTAAGAAAATCAAATGGCATCAAAGAATAGCCTGGATTTTTGATCCTGTTCTAGATCAGAACAGAGAGTATCTCCAATTATATGATGCCCAGTGCTATGAAGTTTATGGGGACAACATGCCACTCCTTGTCTAGGAGAAAGAAAACAGCTCATCCCATCTCCCTGCATGAGTTTGATGTGGCTAACACTACCAGAGCTCCACAAGTGATCTTTTGGTGTAGTACCTGCAACTGAAACTCTGATCATAACAATTAATATCGAAGTGTTGCTGCAAAAAAAGCTCAGCAACAGGCAAGTGGGTCACTTTGTGGGGAGACATTTTTTTCTGTTTTTTTTTTAGTAACCTAAAAAAAGAATGACTACATCACTGACCTTGGACAAACCAAACAGCATTGT
>PPHD01009034.1:0-21098 GCA_002909625.1 Bambusicola thoracicus
GGTGAACAGTCCTGTTACATACTGACTGGTTGAACGGATCAGGCAGACTGCTCTGCTCCCATCTCTACCAAAAGTCCTAGTTTATCTTATATAGGCCTGAATAAATACTTCATGTGGAATGTGATGCCCTTGTTTCACACTGACAGCCATGGGAGCTGAAAACCAGCACATCCAGCAAGAAGTGCTCAGCAGTTCATAGGCTCCAGTGCTTTTTGTCTAAATGCAAAGTGCACTTGGTGACGGTGCTTGGGTCACACTCAGATGGACTCACCCTCTAGTTCTCACTTTTACACAAGAAGAATATCAGCTCACCATTGCTTATGTTGTGAAATTATAGCTTCTTCCTATTGAAATATTAGTTTAGTTTTGATGCAAGAATGGCGTGAATTGTTCTTTAACATACCTGCTGGTTTTAATAACCATTTAGATGCCAATTAAATTGTTCAATTTTAACTTGGTGAACCTTAAAATACCAGTGAAATAAAAGTGTTCAACCTTGTCAACAAGCAAGGTTTTCCTTACCTCTCTTGGTGTCTGTAGCTTTGTTGGTACATATGCAGTGGGCATTACTCTGCATCCTACATGGGGCTGTGGGTTCAGTGTGATGAATACATCCAAGAGCAAGGGAGGCTGTAGAAATAACATATGGTTTGTAAAGCACACCAGCATGAAAAATATCTTAAAGGCAAAATATTTTACTTTATTAGATAGTCCTCCAGCTGTATTAATAAAATACTGGTTAGAAGTGTTTATACGTATAAGATTTATCATGGTAAGACTGATTTCAAACTTACGTTCATTGAAATGAAGAGAAATCAGTCATGCTGTCAATCCAAATTCATTTCCTAGAATTTTATTTGAACCTGACAGCCCCCTAGAAACACACACATTTCCTAGCCAGATATTTCCTTCATGCCAATTTGAGTTCTGAGTCTCAACATCTTCACTTAGTTTTTTGGCATTGTGAAAAACTCCAATATTTCTGGACCGTGTCCTGTGGTAATTCAATTGAAAGGGAACCCGTGACATTTTTCAACAGAAAGATGCTTGCCCAACAATAGTCTCTCATTCAAGGAAACAAATAAAAGTCCTTAGCATGAACTACTGCTGTACAGTTGGCCTCCCTACTCTTCTGCTGTACTACAAGCTTTTAGTTCAGGACTTAGAAAAGGAAATATATTTTGAGATGTGTATATTGCACCACAAGCCTTTCTTTGTGAAACCACAAGGTTTTTTTGCATTTAACTGCCAAAACCCAGAAAAAAAGTTCTGTGGTTCAAGGAAATCCAGTCTTTACAGTACAAGCATGCACAGTTATGGGTCACAAACAACTTTAAATTACTTTTTTTTTTTTTTTTTTTTTTTAATAATTGATGCAGTACCATACTTGTGGCTCTAGATGAAATACAGCCATCTTTAAAGACAAACTTTTTTTTTCATATCCCCCTCAGTTCTAGTGAATCTAAATTACTGTATTTTTACTTACAGATTTTAGGCATACCTACAGGCATGGCAAGTCTGTTGTCATCGAAATGCTAAAACAGTGTGGAGGAAAAAAACACCTGAACATTAGCAAATATTCACTATTAAAAGTCTGTTCAGTTCTAAAAAGAGCAGTGCTAATTGCACTTATTCTTTTGGAGGTGTTACATAGAAAAGACTAGAGACAGTGAAATTAATTGTTGGAACTGACATATATGAAATAGGTTAGTCTTAAATCTAATAAGGATGTCCATCAGTTTTCTGAAAGCAAACATGGTAGGTATTATTTCTAGACAGGATATGTTGAGTTTTGTGCATGCAAGCATCTGCGGGGGCTCATCTGTTAAACTGGCTAAAGTGTAAAAGGCTTTAATGACCCCCTAAATCTCCTTCTCTGGTTGTCATGGTGGAATGTCTTCCAAGGTCAGTCTCCCAAACAAGCAGGTTCACTCGTATTGTAAACAACCATATATCAGACTGAATGATAATTGCCAGCAGGCTCTGCAACAGAGCTATATTTATCACAGCACTTTCTTGTTGGGGTAATACAGGTCAGATATGCTTGCTCATGGACACATTAGACTTGAGTTTTCCTGAGTCTCTGCATCTTTCACAGTGGTCTTTTTTTTTCCATTGTATTTGCTGTCTGGACAGGATGTTCTACCAGACGAAGTGTTCCTTGTGGAAAGACGTCAGATAGTTATCCAACGAACCCTCGTCACTGCTAACTACCTGGCAGGCACAAGGTTGATTTATGTTTTTAGATACGAGCTTATGTTGCTTTTATTGCTTTGCCTCATAAAGAAAGCGGTAAGGCTTAAAAGTTGCTGACTAAAGCAGGCAATAATGCAAATTTCCCTTTGCTCAGTGAATCATCAGGTATTTATTTTATATATAATTCTGAATGTAAGAAACACTTAAAAGGGCATGGCTGGTCAGCAAGGTTAATTAATTGCTATGTTGGCGGACAGCTCTGTTTGAGAAGGCTGGGATGCTGTAATCATCTGAGACTTCCAAGGTTTTGATGAGGAAACAGGTCATCAAAAAAACCACAGGATTTTTAATAAAGCAACTGATAAATAAGAGGGCTGAGGAGATGGGGCAGAATCTTCTTAGAAATCTAATGCAATTACCAGTAATCAGAAATATGATATATTAAAACACATACATGTTTTTGGTTAGCTTCCTCAGAATAATCTATTTTAATGTGTATGAAAGCAAATGTTAGAATACCACAGGCAGCCTTTAAAAGACCTCTTGGTCCCTGGGCAGAGTTCTGGCAAGCAAGGGGAAGCTCTGCTTGATCACACAGCATGTGTTATGAACTGCATTTGATTTTATGGCTTTCCAAAAAGCTGTCCAAGAAGGAGGGTTTTTTTCCTCCTTTTGCAAAGGGGTCTCAGCCATCTTTGTGTATGTTTTTCCTCACCCAGTTGACCCAGGCCAGGGAGATATTTGCCAAGAGGGTAAGCAGCTCCCAGAGGCAGTGACTAGAGTGCAGAGCTGGCTGGTCCAATTTGGAATAGTTGGGCTTTTGCTCACCTCTTTCATCAGGGATCCTCTTTTTTTTTTTTTTTTTTTTTTTTTTCCCCTCCTGTCTAAAATTCTCTTCCACTCTTCTTTGTGTATTACTGCAGCAACTGGATTTGCCCCTCTACTATGGTATTGGCAGTGTAGAAAGGCTTCTTCTAGGAAGGCAACTTTACTTACACTTCTCAAGCATTTGAGAAAATAAGCAAGTGAAAACACAACATGCAGGCAATGCTATCTAAAACCATGCATCTCCTGCAACTGCTCTGAGATGCCAGATCCTCTTTGAGATAACCAAGATCCATAAAACCAAAGCCGGATCTTCCACCCAAGTAAGTCCCTGTGGAGGGGTGTTACCAGATGCCCTCTACAAAATTCACCCATGCTGACCATGAAAAAAGAGAGATTTTACTTGTTATGAAAAACTTGGTACCTGCTTAAACAGGAACTGCTGAAATGCTGGGTGACTTTGATGGTGGCATTTGCTCATGGTTACCTGTATGAAATTTCTCTTTACCACTTACCACACCAGTGGATTCTTATTCTCCTAGCACCCAGAAGACTGGGAGGTTCCCATTTTACATGAAAGACAGGGTGCAGTATACAACCACATGCGTATGCATCCCCTTGTCCCAGTGTTTGCCCAGAAGGGAACACAGGCCTCTTGGTGCTCGTGAGGTTGTACGTGGACCAGATCTTCCTCTTGCGTGTAATGTAAGTGTGGTAATGTAACCTCAAGCACCATTCGTGGTATGTATGGAAAAATAAAAATGGTTTTGCTTTCAGAAGGAGTGTCAAATGGAAATATTTTAGAGGATAATTCTTTGATATGGCTTCCATTACTCAGTTTTGTTTGTTATTTTAAAGCAGAGTATATTGAGAGTTTATGCAAATAACTTGATGTAGATGGAAATTAGGAAAATAAAATGCAATCATTTGTTGTTTGACTTTACATCTCATGTTTCAGTTGAAATTTTACCAACATGTAGGCTTGTGAGAGACCCCCAGATGAAACAAAAGTACTGAGAGTTTTACGATAAACTGTGAGGGCTACCCTTACTATAGGCAGTGAAGAGTGTGCAGTTTTGTACAGACTCTGAAGACCTGAAGACCTGGCAATTCCTGCAACGCAGTGTGTCTACTGGGTATTTAGGATACCTCAATGCTTATCTTCTGAGTCAACTTTTGAAAAAGTACTGGTGTTTACACGGTTCTGTTATGTTTTTGATGTTACGCTGCCTTAAAAAACTGGAACCAAAGGGAACTTCTTCCCACACATCTACACTTGAAAAAAAAAGTACCAGAAAGGGTGGAACATAGCTGTTGTTCTTTGCCACAAAATGTCAGCTTCATCAGCACACCCCATCAAATCACTTTATTATAGTTCTGTGGTGTGGGAGTGTTGCTTGTCATTTTGTCATTGTTTCATTGCAAAGCATTTTCCCTCAAGCCCTGTTTTCACCATCTGTGGTTTCTGCAAATTCTGGAGTATTCAGTGCAGGATTTTGTATTCGTACCAAGATTGAAATGAAAGTGAGTAATTCTATTTGTTTTGCATTGTTGCATCCCAAACTCTTTCAGATGTCTCATGTAATGATAGAAACCTCTTAAAGGCAGTACAGGTTACTTCCCAAGGATTTATAATGTTTTCAATGCATTAAAAATTATTTATTTCAATGTTTTCAGTTTTAAATTTTTTGTTAAAGTATGTTTGGCTTTGATCTTTGAGAATAGTGACTGTGGGGTAGCTAGCCAGACAACATAATAATCATCAGTTTTAGGAGGTCAAGTCACTTGGAGTACACACAAATTCAGTACTCATTGCCCTCTATGGTACACTTACAGTGCACAATCTAAATAAAAAAAAACTTTGCAAATCTGGATTGTTCCCTTGCACCCTTAACAGATTTAAATATATCATATTTATGTGATATGATCTGCCTAAGTACAAAGATCTATGCCTCACAATAAGATAGAATTGCATTGTCAGAATGGGAGGAATCCTCTTGCTGTTAGAGTCAATTTAAAAAATTCCCACTGGTGTTGGTGGTGCAAATTTATATCACCAAACACTCTTTAGAGTCACCTGAAACAGCTCACTTGCGCTATTGGGAATGACACCATTTATGGGAATAGTCCAAAGACTCCTACGCAAAATGTCATGGCTTAGGAATGAAAGTTCAATAAATTGAGCTCAACTAGGGAGCTGGGTCCAGGAATTTGGGCGCCCAATAAAGCCAGTCCTGGATAAAAAAAATATGAGAAATAATTTAAACAAGTGGATCCTGCTTCAGTTAGGTGTGCAGACTGTATAAATCTGCGGGCTGTGTCTTCTGGATACCTGTATTTTTTGCCTCTGACAGTACAGGCTCAGGAAGCCAAACACAAAATGCTAGCCTTCCACTTCTGGACCTATCGGTCTAGTCTTATGCACTAGTACTGCACTTTGATATCAAATTCTACACATTTTTAAAACACACAAGAAGAAGACAATTTCCTAATAGCTTATTTTGAAAAGGAAAAAAAAAAAAACACAACCAGATCTGTCACCCACTTCTTGGCAAGCTGAAGTTTTGTTCAGGAACTGTTTATTGAATTGACAATGCTCTACAACTATAATTCCTCACATCATAAAATATAGCATACACAGACTCTTCTCTGTCTGCACTTCTCAAACAAAACCACAGGCACATAAATCCTGCTCCCTGGAGGCTGGATAACAGCTACTGGACTCTGGGCTCCTTTGAGAGCCTGGCATAACACAGCACATGCATGCTCATATATGCATGAACACATGTGAAACATGAAAGCACCTCAACTTCCATTGATTGTTTCCACTTCCTTTTTTTGCCTTTCTATCTGGTTGCATTTTCTACGCTTGCTTTTTACCTGCTCTGTAGTAGGAAGGGTAGATGAAGCACGCAGTACAATGGTGAATGATGCAAAAAGTTACATTTTAGTATATAGGACGGATGTCTCACATCTCCTTAGGTACCCTCCCTAAAATAGCTCAGTGGGCTATGAACCATCACAAGATAACGGAAAAAAATTACACAGCAAATTGTAATGCCAGCAAAACTGAAAGCATGTCATCAGTGTACGCTTCGTAGTTATTTATAACATCCGGGAATTTCCACTTTCCTTATTTCATAACACATTTGTCTTTCTGAATACCTCATGGCCGAATGTTGAGCACCACAACTTGTTGAAGAGTATTTACTGAAAGAAAGCTCAATCCCAGCCTGCCACTGCTCACAGGTGACTGCAAACTTGGTGTATGACATGGCACCATGAGAAGCATACCTGAGGTACTCTGCCACAGGCTGTGATCCCCTCATCCACAGACGCATGGGTCCTGTCAACTTCCCTTCCAGTTCCAGCCTGCTGGTAGATGAAGCAAAAATTACTCTGATGAACGGTCAATTGAAATTTCCCCCAGTCGTTGGTCAGTATATTTAAAGAATTACTGCAGTAATTATATTTTATGAGTATGAGTCATTTTTCTGTTTTTAAAAAAGTACTTCACTTTACCCATCTCTTTTAGTACATTTCCATTTGGTGTGGTTTGGCTGCATGGAGAAATGCGGCAGCTGGTTACTTGAAAATATTTAACAAAGCGCCAGATTCCTCAGCTCTGGCATACCTGTGGACCACATATATGGACATAATTGCAAACATCTGTCCACCCACCCATGTAACAGCTAAGAAGAGTCATTTAAGAAAAAGAAGGCTCAAATAGTCAGCTTTGAGGGTAAGGAACTGCAGAACTGCCTGTTTGTATGTTTATTTATTCATAATATATTATGAATATATTCAGAGACAAAGTCCTCTGTCATTTTCACAGGAGGGCCATGGCAATGCAATATACTGTAGTACCACAATGTATACTCACTAAACCAAACAGTGACAGGTTACAACAAAAGCATAGACATTTAAAGAGCCTTATTAACAAGCTAAGGACTTTCTATGGCATGTGTGAAGTCGATAAGAGGTAAAGAAAAAAAGCCTTGGGTATGCAGTGAAAAACGTCTATCTTTATGTGTCCAGAACCATAGTATCCATAACCGTGAGCACAAAACCATGGATATTAGGAAGAACTAAAGACTGGTAGGGCACTGGAGCAGGCAGCCCAGGGAGGAGGTAGAATCACTGCCGTTGGAGGTGTTCAAGGAAATGTGTGGATGTGGCATATGAGAGATATGGTGAAGATGGGCTGATAGTTGCACTTGATGATCTTAGAGGTCTTTTCCAACCTTAATGATTCTATGGTTCTGTGTACCATGGAGCTACTTGCATGAAGAAAAATGCAGCTAAAACTTTCTGAAATGATTCAATTACTTTAGCAGTCAAAACTGAGAATCCAGTCTCCTAGTCTGGACTCTCGAACTGCAGAGGATGGTGTACCACTGATGAGTCCTGTCCAGTCTTGGACTGATTTGAACTTTTATCCAAGGTCATGCTGACCCAGGCATCTTGAAATCAGTGGGTGCCATCACATTCAGCCATAGTAAGAGTCAGCTCAGTGTTTTTTTTAACCTTTCAAAACTGGTTATATTTATTACCCTTATTAAAATTCCCTTTAGGAAACAACTTTTTCACATTACTTTGAATGATGTAAAGGCCTGGGCTAAAATCCTTTGAGCTTTAAGATGCTCAGAATCTGGACCCACGGTAACATTTGATACATTATACTCTCAACAATTGCACTCACTGGCTGTCAAACTGAAATAACCTCTTTCCTCCAACCTACCTTCTCCCCTCTGTCAGTTATTCACACAGGGAATGGAGGACTTTTGAGCTCTAAGAGTCCTTCAGAACTGGTAGACAACTGGTAGAGTCAGTCCCATCACTCCTTGAGCCATGTGAATGGAATATTTGAAAGTGAGAGGATTCTGGAGAGATGTTATGCTCAAATGTGAGCAAGGAGGAGACAGTGTTGCCTTCTCCAGTCTCTCAGCTCCTGGTTCTGTAAACAAGACATGGGAAGGGTGAATTAGTACAGCCTCAAGGCTGCTCTAAACCTCATCTGGATTGTGTTAGTGTATAAGGTGAGCCTGAGGCACTTTTTGTCACTGGAGTAAAAGTCCTCCTTACTTAGTTAATTTTATATATACTGCATATAAACTTCATAAAAATTGAGAAGATGTTGCTCATATTCATTTCTTCTGGTGGAAGACTTCTCCCTTTACAGAGTGCTGCCCAATGGATCTGACAGACAAGAGCTGACATTGGTGCTTCTGAGACAATTCATGATCCCACAGAGTCCAGCTGCCCCAGGACTTCTGCCCCCGCCAAGGAGACAGTGGAGTGGAACACTCCAGCCACATCACAGCAAGGATATTCAAGCCCCATCATAGTGAAACTTCATCCACATGCAAATACTTTACGTTAAAACTGAGCGCTCAGTTTACTGCACATGCAACTAATCCACAGTGCATTACTAAGCTAAATGCTTTTTTTTTTTTCCTTCCCATTTATTTTCTTGTTAGACTCCAGGTTCTCCCAAAAGGAAAGGGACATCTGTCTGAAGAAATTTAGCCTGGCAGAAAAGAGGTTGAGCACATGGCTTTCCTTGCTGTGTCTCAAGGCTCTGTGGAAAACCATACAGGTGAAAAAAGATCCATTAAGTACAGCGTTACAAGAAGCAGAACACACATTCACAGCTTGAACAAAAGTTAAACTGAGGATGTGGTACAGTGTTTGTTCAGACTGATAATTTCTGACTGGTGAAGATCTGAACAATTTGAATGGACTTCATTTGTTGTTCCGATGTACCTCACAGTGATTTACAGTTGATATTATACTGTGATACTGTTACTCACTGTACAGCTCCACAGGCGCATAATATATAAAATCTGCACCACGTTAAAAGGCAAGTTGAAAATCAGCTCCGAGCATTTATTTTGTGGTACAACTTCCAGCTTTTTTTTTTTCCCAAAGCCAAAATGCTGTCTCCCATCATAAATGCTACACATAAATACTGTATAATGGGAACAAGGTGACAGCTGGATGCTTGCAGGCTCTACTTAGCTCTTGATATCTTTTTCCTATTTCTTGACATGTAGCACTGCAGTTGTGCTATCTTTAGTCGGACTGAAACATTATTTTCCAAACATACAGTGGGACCTAGATCTGTATCAGACAAGGCATAAGATCTGAGAGAGGGCACAAAAGCCAGGCACAGTGTGCTTCCAATCTGATAGCTTGTTTCTTTGTTATAACTGAGCTTCCAAAGTTGTCATTTCACTTGGCATAGAATGGCAAGACAGACTTCACTGTCTCACTCATGGAGATGTGTTGTAAGAACTCCAGTAGAAAAATACCTGTACTTCTGAATAGATAATGATACCTCTAGCAAGGATCATGTCCTGAGTAGAGACTATAGATATTCTGTTACTCCCTCAGCATTGTTCCGGTTATCTCAGATGCTTGCAATTAATGAAGCAATGAAATCACTGGTCAACAGTATGGTGTCAACCATGACTTAATTGTTAGTAACCATTTCATTAATAGATAGATATGGAGCAAAGAATTAACTGCAAACTCAGACATCCAGCTGTTGTCTGAAGTCTGAGGGTTGGTGCCAATTCTCCTAGCATGTGTTGTGCTCTGGAAACTAACCTATAAAGTTGCAGCATGAGAAAATATCCAAGTATGAAGAAGTGTGTATACAGTTAGTAGCTCCTAGCGGTTTCACTGCAGGTGCAGTATAAGGAAAGCACCTCACCACATAGAACAGTGAAACACAAACAGCTACTGAAAAGTCAGTGATTCTATGGCTGGTGTCAGCACAGGACATGGATGCCATTTTCAGAATTACAGGGGACAGAGCTATCTTTCATCCAACAAGATTGCTTGTCAGTCTTCCTATAAACTGGTAGACAAATACACAATATCACACGGAAAAAACACAATTAGATGCTTTCTTATGGCTACAGGTGTGCAGCTTGTGAACTAAAATAAAGTAGATCAGGGTTTGTTAGGATGAAGCCAACCAGTTCAAGTTTCCCTCAAGATAGGTGGCCAAGATGGACAGGACTAAAAACAGCATAGTAAGCACCCAGGAAAGAGGCATATGCAACAAGAGGATGTTGTTGTGTTTCCTGGTGAGCTGTCTGTTTGCATGATGGGGCCTTGGGTTGAATTTTTGGATGTATGGTCAAAGAGGTCCCATAGACGCCTTGGGAGAAAGACCACACCGGAGTGGGGACAAACTGGTTCGTCTAGAGTGTAACTCATTCCTTGACTGTCTTAGGAGAGCCCTCTGAAAGAATTTCCAATGAATTATGTTAGGTCAGCCTGGGTTTATTGTTTGTTCTTTGGGTCTAATGCACTTATCTGAGTAAAAGCTAAATGCTTCTCTCCATAATTTTTGCTCCCTTTATTTCACGCTTGAGCTTGTTCATCTGTTAGTGCTGTTATTTGTCACTTACTCAGACATTTAGTCACGCGGGAAATAAGGTATATAAAGGAGCAGGATAACAAATCTTACAAAATCATGAAAACAAATAAACTAATTATTAGCTGTTGCAAAGCAGAAGAGTAGCTTTGCTGGCTTCAAAGTTGACATTAATTTTTTTTGATAGGCATTAGGATAGAGAAGCCTCCAGGTGACTGAGTCCAGTCCTTCGCTATGGTATCACACATTCTCTTTTGCCACCTTTCCAACTTATTTAAGCAGCCTAAATGCCCGGGAAGGGTGTTTTCCTGTTATTCCAGTGTCTGACTGTATTGGCTGTTAGAAATCTGATTTCCAGCTTAAATTCATGGATGTTATATCCATATTATTTACACAGTCTCTTGTGGAAAATCTCTTCAGCCTAGCTAGTTCTGTACGAACTGTTGTACACAAAGAAGCAATATAACTGCTTCTAGTACATCAGTTACTGGAGTTAATGAATTAACTTCATTTGGGCTGTGTGGCCTCTAGAGAGCAGAGCCACACCATGCCACCGCTAGCTGGAGCCCTGGGAGAAACAAAGCTGCATTTTGCTTTGCAATTCAGTCCAGCTGTTTCATCTGTCTTTTGATGTGACTGCAAGCTTTCATTTCTTATATTGAGCCACTCAGAGACTTTGCACCACATTTTTTGGGTCTACAATCCTTTTGAAGTAAGTTCTCTGTCTCCTTGTCCATTTTGTAATCATGTGTCATCTTAAATACCTCTTCATTGCACACAGGTCATTAGAACCATATACTGCATTTCAGATGAAGCCCTGAATTCTCTTATGCATGTCACAGAAATATTTCACTTATCGCATCCTAAGATTGTGATCACATCCAGTCTGGAGATCACAGTCATTCTGGTATATCAACTGGTATAGTTGAGTATACCATCTTCTCCTCCATTGTTTCCAGATGTGTTTCTCGAACAGAAATTCTTGTTACTCATTCTGAAGGGCTGGATTTTGCACTTTGTGCTATTCGCTTTCATTCCATTTCCATTACTTCTGTCCTCTGGGTCATCCAATTCTCTCTGCATGGTATTCTAGTCCTCCTCTGAATTTTCAGGGCCTTCCAACTTTGTGTCATCAACACATTTCATAAGCCCACTCCTACTTTTTGAGCCAAAACCAGCCCTTGACGAACTCCATTAATAGCCTGTCTCCAGCTCAATACTTCCTCTCTCGACACAGTCTGCTGTCATCTCTGCTTTAACCAGTTTTCTACCCATCTTACAGTTTTTCTACTAATCCTCCTTTTCCTTAGCTAAGCAGACACTTTCTCACATGGCACCAAACCAACTGTTTTACTGAAATTGGGAACATTGTATTTCCTTTGTCTAGAGAAAACAGTCGTGTTAGAGAAAGATATTATAGTAGTCTGGCATGATCAGACTATGACCAAACCAGTCTGAAAACGACATTTTCCGTTTTTCTGCTTATCTTCATTCTTTCCTGCAACATTTGTTCTACAGACTTGCAGGTTGTTGCAAAGTAAATGACCTCAAAATATTCAGAACACCTTCTCCCTTTTTATCCCATTTTGAGAGATGGATACATTTTCTGTTCTTCAGTCATCTTCTCTGTCTTTCCAGGAGAGGTGTTTTGTAATGAACTGGTGATTTCATGTGCTGCTTCCTCAGTGCTTCTGAGGTGGAGATTAACCTGCTCCCTTCAATACAAGCTTGATGGAACATATGTGAGTTCTGCTTCTGTCACCATAGGAGTAATTCTCTCTGGCCATATCATCTCTCTCTCTCTCTGTTGTCAATGACTTTGTGAGTAAAGAAAAAAGGCACAGTATATCAGACTTAGGAAAAATAATAATTAATCTCCACCCTGGACTACTGCATGGCAGTTCCTTTTTTTCTTTGTGTTCAATTCCTATTTAGATGGCTGATTTTTTATTTTATTTTATTAGTTTTATTTCCTTTTTAAGGTCTAACACAGCTTGACTTTTGGCAATTCTTACTTTATTTCTGCCCTCTGACCTCCAGACTGCTGCTTTCTTGTCTGATTGGTCTTTGTTCTCATTCCTTTTAGGCTCTCTGTTATTATCCATTTGATTTTTAAGGTGGATTTTAATTCAGTTCCTTCCTACAAGGTCCCCTCCTACTTGTACCCTTACTTAGGAAACAAGTTACTGATATTTTTTGGACCTCTGACTCAAAGGAATTCCAGTTGTAAGTAGCTGCTGCTTTTCAGACAATAGCATAAAGTGAATACTTTTCTGAGGTGCATCTTCGAATTTTTCGTGGATCTACCATTATGACCCCCCATCTTATTTTGTTCCTGACTTTCCTGATCAGTGTGGAACTTGAAATAGATGTGTTCTTGTAAGGATTCTTCTCTGGGACTGTATAGAATGCCACAAGTTACAAAAATTATCAGAATAATCGTACAAAAACTGTTCTTTTTTTTTTTTTTTGTCTGTATACATATATATTCACATATTTATTTATACATACATATTGAGATAATGCATATTAAAGAAAGACCAGAAATGATCAACCTTAATTATTTCAGTGACCTTGATCACGAAAGTGCCTCAGAACTAAACAAGGTCCACTGCTGTAAGTGATAACTAATGACAGTAACAAGCATGGTTAATTTTAGTCTTTGCTGTTTATGTCTTGACCTAATCCAAATTAGAGCTATGGAGAAGATCTGAATGTTCTACTTCTGAGGAGAACTTGCACAGGCTGGCAAACAGCATGCCAAGGCCATGAGAAATGTGTGACATTTTAAATAGACATTTTTAGGTAGAAATGTCTGAGGTGAAACACTGAGCCTTGTCATACAGGGCTAAAGCTTGGCTGCTCCTCACCCAGTAGGAGTGAGGGATGGGGAGAAAACCTTTAGCACAGCTGATATCAGGACAGGGCACAGCTGTATTTCTGGTGCTCACAGGAGTGCATGGGCTAAACCCTTTGAGAGAAGAAGGAGGAATATCATGCTGCTTCCTTCCAGGCACACAGTCCAGCTGAAATGCTCAAGTCTTTTCCAAGGACCATACTCGGGGGACTCCTAGGACATCGTCTGTCTCTCTGCAGCATCAAACCCAAATCAGTCTGCGTGCCATGGAACAGGAGGTTTGGGACAGCACTGTGCATACAGTGAGATGTCTACCCTGAGCTAACCTGTGTGTTTGCCTTAATCATTGCTTTGGGAAGACTGCTATGAGTCACTAGATTATGAGTTCCAAACTCCTATCAATAGCTACTTTATAGCACCCCGTGTCATCATGACCTTACTATGTCACAAAATTGCCCCTTAGTTAGGAAAAGCATTATCTGAAAGGATACAAAACAGGCTTTACTAAGTATGGATACTCATAACAGTGAGTGCTTCTCCAGTCAACTTTTAAAAGCACAAACAGCATTTCAGCTCTTGAACTTACAAAAATTTGATGCTTTCCTAAACCTACTGGGTTTCTACCTCCTGAATGTGGGCCTTTTTTCCCTTCTCCGCACGTGGAAGGAGAAACAGTCTAAACAATACAGTAATTTTTTGCCCTATTATTATACAGAAATCCTTTTTCTATTTAATTGTACTGACAATATTTAAAAAACCCAAAACCTTGAAGCTCTGACACTAGCAGGTATATAATTATCAGAGAGCCTGCTGCCCTGGATCATTCTATAGAAAAGTGCTCTTGAGTGTGTGTTTTGGGTTTTCTCTCTTTTTTGCCTTTCTCTCTATCGACTATATGGGGAACCAGAATAGACAGATGCCAAAGTTAGGATACTAAAAATATTCACAGATGTGTCCACCACCCACTGAATTTCAGGAGAAAAACTTGAGTGCCTCCCTGGTTGGAGAGCAATTAAGTATGCTTGTAATTTAAGCATGTTAATTCTCATCTATGTTATGAAAAGTTTGTGTTGATTCTGCTCCCAGGCAACCTCCTACAGAAACGCAAGCTAACTGCTATGACTGAGTCCTGGGATAATGGTTTGGATTCAGGAAGTCAGTTTTCTGGTAAAGGAAAACATCAGAGCCTGCACAGTTTGAAACTCCGTGCATGCACTCAGCCAACCTGCACGTCACAGATGTTTTCTGTCTGTGGAAAGCCAGCACTGAGCTGCCACACAGCGTGGATGGCAGCGAGCAGCTCAACGACAGGTGCCTCTTACAGCTGATGCACCTGAAGCAGAACTGTGTCCTTTCTGTGTGGCAAGGGGTCAGTTTACACAATGATGCATTCTCTCTCAAATGATGTAAGCAGGGCAAATAAACCTGACCGTTACATGTCTATCTGTACTCCTCAAAGCTTTTGATCACTCTCAAAGTTTGCCGGCTTCTATACACTGCCAGTGTAATTCCTTTAAATTTTAGGAAACACGTCAGAAGAAAGCAACAACTGCCAAATATTTTTAATTTGTCAGGGATCATCCTAAATCCGTGCTGTGAACAGAAGCACTGTTGCTTTTGTCCAGAGCATTACGTTGGCAGAACCGGGATGTGCAGATACACTGTACATGCTCAACCTTCAGCCTTCTCCCAAGTGCTTCCAATGCTCAAAAGGTTTTACTATCCATTTTTTCTCACCTAAAGGGTGGAATACATTTTGCCTCTCATCTGGCTTTAATTTCAGGCAGTGTTAGGACAAGCAGAACCTCCAGTAGTACAGTGAGGAATTGGCTAGAAATACCCCTGTCATGGCCAGGACATTACCTTCCCCGAGATGGGTTTGCCACAGCACAGTCGTCGTGCACAGCTTATGCAAAGCACTCTTTGAAATATGGAAACATCCAGCATTTTTGCATGGCAGCCAAGATAAGCCTTCAGTCCTGCCACTTTGCCGGGACCCACCCTGTGCAACCGATGCAAGGCTCTAGCTCAAGTCATGGAATGAGGCCACAGAGGCCAAGTGCTGCTCTGAGATGCACCCATATGACTACTGGGACAACTCATCTGAACAGGTGTGAGCCTGAGAAGGATCAAAACCCAGCGTCTAAAAATCATTTTAAACCCACTGCACTATTTTATCCCAGGTTTTCATTCTGTGCCCTCGTTTTGTGAGACGCAGAGCCCCTTCTGTTCAGGTTCAGCCAGAGCGTGGAGCTCAGCACATGGGGACTTCAGAAAGGACCTCATACTCCTGGGCCCTAAGGCTGGCTGGAAAATTCCTCAGGGACAGCATTGCAAATGCTCGGTATTCAGCTTAGGTGCCAGAGTTTTATAAAGCGCTCATTATAAATCTTGTGGAAAATCTGACAGCGTCGAGAAATGTCTGAAATGGAGCAGATCTTTTCTAGAAGCTGGATTTTGGGTATACCACGAGCTGCTCTATTTTTAAGTCTCTATTTTAGGGTACTGGATTTTTATTAGTCAGTTGGTAGCCAATTAACAGTTAAAAAACCCCAACCAACAGATACCCCTCCGCCCTTCCGGCTAAATGCTCATCTGAGAGAGAAACAGCACCAAGCTATTTTCCTTCATACGACACGTCAAGTGGACAGCATCTTGCAAGCCAAAGACATAAACACTAACTCACCCACATAATTTTATTAGACTAAAATAAAACCATATGATGTTTCTGTATCAATGCCTGAAAAATCAGTTCACTAGATTCCGGCAGTATAATGTGTCCCTAACACTTTTGTTCAAACACATATGTATAGAGCCCGATGAGAAACGGGGTAAGTTATTTTCAAGGAATAGCTGGAAAGCAGTTCCCCCAGAACAGAAGTTCCCTCAGCTGTTTGCCATTACTGCCACTGACAATAACTCAGAGTATGTTCACAATACAGTGTATACAATAAACTACATTTTATAGGTGCTACTCAATAGCCAGTGAAGTAAATGAAAAGACCTAGATTAAGCTGAGTGGATTTTGGAGCTGTCACTGTGCTTCACACCTCCTGTTACAGTCACACATTCAAACACTACCAACATCGTGTATCACACACTAAGTTAGGAATGGTGCTACCTAGCTTTAGGAATAACCGTACAGCCAAGGTAACGTTTACCCAGAAGACAATTGCTTCCATCTGTCTGAAAGAATGACACTGCTTAGTTATAGTTACATACTTCCATAAGAAGAATAGCAGCAGAAATATATGAATTCTGGCTTCAGTGCTATTTCACTAAACTACAGTTATTCAGCAGAGTTTGATTTTTCCAGGCAGTGGAGCAAAATATAAATTACCTACAAAACCTGCTGTCTGAACTAGCATATTTGAAAATAGAATGTAGTGATTTATGCTGTATCTTGTCATCGAGGAATCTCAAAATATTTTACAAATGAGAATGACCCTGAAGTATCCTCTGCTGTTATCTCCATTCCATGAAGCATGAAGAGCTTTCTCTGCTGAGTGACTTGCCACATCTGACAAGCAGAGCCGGGAGCAGGAGCCCCAGTTGTATTGTCTTGGTGACATTTTCTTCTACTGCTTATTGCTCTCAGCAGGACCTGTTAATGCTTGTAGAGTGAGATGAGCAGGTAACATTTCTTACTACAGACTCTATCCAGTACAGTTAGAAACAGCTGCTTGAGACTGGCTGGTCTGGAACAGAAGCCTTCAGTGCCCAAGCTTAGGAAAAGCCTTGTAACTCTCAGGTCTTCTATCATGGAATCAGAGACATAGAATAGCTTGGGTTGGAAGTGACCTTAAAGATCATCGAGCTCCAACTTGCCTTGGGGCAAGGGTCTCCAGCCACTAGGTCAGGTTTCCCAGGGCCCCATCCAACCTGGCCTTGAACACCTCCAGGGTAGATGAGGAACTGGAAAGCAGCAATTCACTCCACTGTCACAGAAGATGACAAAGGCAGGGTAGAATTTCATGCTGTAAGTCTTGACATCACAGGAACGTGTTGGGATAAGAGAGGTTTGCAGCACACAAGCACGTAGGTATGGAAGCTGAGCTCCCCACCTCTGATGATCAGATAGTAGTAGGGTCCATTGTCTGTCCAACAGGATCCAATGACTCTCTTAAGCTCTGCCTCTGGCAAACCACCTGATCCTCATTCTTCACTCAACCAACACATGCACATCCATACACACACACATACTCAGGCATCTCGTTGCTTGCCTGTCTTTGTCACTAACTTTCCCAAGAGCACAAATCTAGCATGGAGATCCCAGTCCTTAGTGAGTTCATCAACAGCAGCAAATTGTTTCTTTTCACTGCCTCTCTACAACTTTCAGTCCTCTGAATCTAGGACCTATTGACTGTACCACATCTCAGCTATAACAGCATGCTGCCTGCTACCTTCCCACAAGTGACTGACCAGTATTGTCCCTTGAAGGCTAAAAAGAAGAGGGGATCATAGAATCATAGCATATACCAAGTTGGAAGAGACCCATAAGGATCACTGAGTCCAACTCCTGGCTTTTCCTAATACCCAACTAGGATGAGAGATGTCTACTGCCCTCCCACAACCTCATGTGGCCATGCCATCAAGCAGCAAAGCCATGTGTTTTTTTTGTTTTTTTTTTTTAAACTAAGGTCTATTCCCATCTCTCTCTATTTAGTGCATGTGTTTTTTATTCAGAAGATGACTGGGATTTCTGTACACTGATTTCCCTGTAATTTGCAATGAGGGAAAGGCTAGTGTGTAGATCACCTCCACACACAACTTTGCAACAGCTCTGAGGATATCTCTGTGCCTCTGTTTTGACTGCTCATTCTCAGACACCACTGGTCTCCACACAAAATGAGTGATGTGATGTTTTAAGTATGTATGAGAAAACTATCAGAATTATAGTTTCAAAACATATCTGAGACAAAAAAAAAAGAGAAGTTGAAGATCAGGAAAATTTATAGGCCATAAAATCTAACAAATCTGGATATTTTCTGAGCTAAGGAGATACAAGACAGATGATACTGACAAGAAACAACTATCTAGGATTTTCATTCATAATAAAATTTTCAGTAATGTAATCACAGCCAAAAGAAACCAACTCTTTTTTTTTCATTGCAATTATTTTAAATAAAATACGTCATTTTTCTCAGCCTGATGTTTGGCACGAAGATAGAATCGTACTTGAAATGAAGCAATAAAACACAATTAGCCATTTTATGTAGCAACGGTATTTTCAAATCCATTCTGAGCTAATAAAAATTGTAGCATTTTTGAATCAACAATAAATCACAGATTAAGATGCCTACCAGAAACAAATACCAGTTCTACATTTTAACAAGTAACATTTGGTATTGTAGCCTCTCCGCCTGTTCTTTGTTTTCCTCCTTATGCCTTTATTCCATCAAAAGAGTTGATTTATGCCACCATAGTCAAGACTTCATTACCCGCTATTTAACTCAGTGGAAATAAACCCTGTCTTGAGCAATCTGGAATATGTGAAAAATCAGAAGTTTTATTTCTGATCTTTTTCTTTTGGATATTGAACAGAAACGCCTTTTATTTTCCCTCACAAGCAACTACCTTGATTTTTTTTGATTTTTTTTTTTTCATTTCTTTCAGCTTCAAGGAATGGAAGATTAAAGAAACGGGATATGGTTTATAAAACCTTTTTCCACAGGCGTGCCCTATATGACAGACTGTGTCCCTGGAACACCTTGGCTCAAACGTAGTAGCTGTGGGTGTGGTGATTATTTCCTGGCACAAGGAGAGATTTCAGGAAAGCACTGACTCTGCCTTCTCCACCCAGGCAGGTTCCTGACCTCTACTTACAAGCGACAAGAGCTCTCGTGTGCATAAATCGTACAGGATCCTTAAGGCAAAACCACTCACAGTGTTTGCATTGTGGGTCTGTTCCCTTGAAAATATAAATGTGTGTGCAGCGTGCCTGAGGGTACCCAGCTCTGAATTATAGAGTGCCTTGTGAGCAGTTGTGGCATTTGGTTTGAAGATACTCCCCATGCCTCCCTCTCCACTTCCCACTTCTTATTTTAAATTCAGCTTTTCAAAAACTTGTTACCGAAAATATTCTGATAGATTCGTGGTGGTGCTGACTAGCAATAGCTTTGCAAAAGGGAGTGAAAGATCACTTCATAGACTTCAGCTTCTTCCTGGAATTGCTGGTTTTTTCCTTTCACTTTTTTCTTTCTTGGCAGATATATTTTAAAAAGAAAAAAAAGAGTGTATGAATTTACTGCTCTGTGGGGCTGTTAGATGGGTAGCCACAGAGATCAAAGTGTTCTCTCCTCTAAATAAGCGTGGCATGGAAAGTGCCAGTTCTCTCTTTTCTAAGTCTGTTCTGAGGATGTACATCTGTGGGTGAGACCTTGCACAACCATATCTGAAGAAAGCTTGCGCTAGAGAAAGCCATGTTGAACAGGAAGTATGAACACAGGAGCTTTGTGTACAGATCAGGCTGATAGGTGATAATGGCCCAATCTTACCTCTATTCTTTTCCACACATTATCTGGCTTCTCCAGTGGGAGCTTCAAGGCAACTGTGGCAGTAGTGAGATAGTCATCATCACTGGGCCAGTGATCTGAATTTTGTAGTGTAGCAGCAGTGGGACCAGGAAGTCTGCAGTGTCATATGTAGACTTCTTGCCTTCTTTTTCTAAAAAAGAAAAACAGAACAGCAAACGTGGTCAATGCCAAACACCAAAATGTTGTGTCTGGTCAATAAATGACCCTTCTCTTTCCTCTGAAGAGAAAGATCAAAGTATTATGATTAAACTTGGTAAGGAGAGGAGCATGAACTGGAAAATAATAGACTAAGTTTTAGGCACATATTAGAGCAAACCTGCACAACAGGTACAGCCTCTATTGTCTACACATAACCAATGAGTCATGGATTGACTTTAGGCAGTGGTGCCATTGCCAAGAGTTCTGCAGTCTTAGGAGGAGCCTTTGAGACATCTTTGCCAAGAAGAGGGTGTCCAAGGTCAACATAAGGGATTCATCCAGTGATAAAGCAGTCATCTAGTAAGCCTAGTCTTTGGAAGCCTCAAACTTCAATTGTGCTGGAATGGAGCCTGTCCGCTGTTTAACCACTTTCTAGAAAAGGAAAGCCCTGGAAAGATCAGGGTAGAAGCATCTGGATCTGAGAAAAGGAGGTTAGGGGAAATGAAAAGGAGAATGATGCACAGAAATGAGCTACGCTCTCTACAACATACTCTTTCCCAAGGATGGGCTGGAACTCAAGATTCCTGGTCGTTCCTCTGCTTTTCAGGAAATATCAGTGAAACCCACAAGAAAAACTTATGTTTGATTCTCCTTGGGTACAGATTTATGCCTCAGTCCCTGCTATACAACACACGAAGTCACATCTCTGTTCACCACAACCAAAGCTTACCATTATGCACAGGAAAATTGTACACAAAAATGCCTACTGACTTGAAGAGCATTACTGACTTTAAGCCGGCTCCTCAAAAACAAGGAAATCACTGCTCAAACTCACACCCTTCCTTACATGGATGGATTGTGATAGGACCTTTAATTGCTTCATTGAAAATTATAATTTCCTTCTTCAAGCACAAGTCATTCAGACACAGTTATTTGGTGGCAATAATAAGAATCAGCAAACTTACTTGGAAACGGCTATTTTATATACATATTTTTTTCCTCTTTGCACAATGTATCCCTAGGTCTTGGTAATTTCCATGTGTTTGAGATGCAAAATGATGAGTATTTTTTTTGGCAGCCTTACCTGCCAGTGGTTTGATCCAATGGGGGCTATGGGGAAAAATCTCCAGTGTTCTGGATCTGAACATTTAAAAGG
>PPHD01009035.1:0-21097 GCA_002909625.1 Bambusicola thoracicus
TAATAACATATCAATTTTATTTTACATTTTACATTTATATCATATAGGCAAATAACCACTACTGAGACATACTATCCACATACTGTTTTATTTATTTTTCCCACAACAGTCAAAATTTCCAGCCTCTGCATGTGATATATAAGTGTAGGTGAATGAGTAAAAGCAGAATGGAAACCTATAAAGAAATAGTATCACAATTTCTAGTGTAAACACTCTCTGTGTTAACCTTAAACTGTTTAAAATTTGCCAGGATGTTTCATTTTCAGCACTGAGGAAAGCAAAGTAGCCTGAAGTGCACATTAGCTTATTACTGGCAAATAAAACTCAGATAAAGAGATCATTACCTTAGAAGAGAGGAAGAAAACACAACTGCAAATATTGATTCTTATTTTCACGCGATTTGAAGTATTATTTGGGCAAGGAAGCCACTTTTAGAAAATGAGGGGGCTGTTAGGAGTCAGGAAGAAACCTGAGGACTAAAGTAAGAGGACTTTTGTCCTCCCATTACCATACTTTGAAATCTGTTGCAGGGCTCAAAATAGGAACCCTCACAATTCCAGGAAAAATGTCATAACTTAAAAAGAACCAACTGATCATCACAGAGTCTACAAAATATTCAAAGAAATTAATAACATGGCATGTACCCTTTCCAAAAAGTATTTCAGAATTCAGAATTTAAATTCAGAATTTAAATTGCTACATGCTCCCTCAGTGCACAAAGCACCATCTTAGGTCAATACAAAAGTTATCACTATGAGTGAAAAAAAAAATACAACCATCAAAACTCTCATTAATTTGTATATCAGAGATCAAAGATGGAGTATAACAATTCAGGCATTTCTGGTTGTATCCAAGCTGCCTGTCTCTATTAGAATATATTTATCTGCTTCTTCTGTGAGCTTTGCTAGCATCACATAGATGAGGAGAGTAAATTAATTATCGTAATGCTAATACCTTTCTCCATAGCAGTCAGTATCTTGGAGACCTTTGCAATCTTTAATAAAATGTAATCACATAAACAGTATATAATTAGAACAGGCAAAAAAAGTGCAAATTAGGTTTTATACAACGCTGCACAAACATCATTCTCACTGAAATAACAGACACAGGACAAGGTCGGGCCTTATTATCCCATTACAAGCAACACTGACAGTATTTTGGTCTAACTATACTGAGTCTGATGACTATGATGGTGTCAGCTCAGAAACAAGCCTTCACAGACGCTCATGTCCACCTCAGTTTAAACAAAGGCCACTGACAGCCGTCAGTGCTAGCAGCTCTTTCACACCTCTGCTGAGGACTGCTCACTGCATGAGCAACCCTGCTGAGCACCAGCATGACTAACATGCTGTCATACAAACATATGTTAGCAACAAGTGGGTGTAACTTTACATCAAGCAGCTGCTGGGATAAAAGACGTTTTCATGCCTGAGAAAAACTCAAGAAAATTATGCAATGGCTGAATTTCTCCAGAGTTCTCAGATTTGGAGAAATTAGACTGCGGTCTCAGATGATGAATCATTCATAAAATTATCTTCATTGACACCCTTAGCAACAGTTTATCATAATATCCCCTTCTTCATTAGATGTGATATCTATGCAATCAATGGGTATTACGGCTTTCGGTTTGCTTTTTAAAACACTTAGTAATTACTCCAGTGACATCCTCTTTCCAATCCAAGACATTGGGCTTTTACATTCTGTGTGGTGAATTGATGACATTAATTAGGTCTACGTCTTGACAACATACAGTTTCTGCTCAAGGGCTTCCTCAAACAAGAAGGAGAATGAAAGCAGTTAAAACAAATGCAATGAATGTAATGTCTTTTGAAGATAAATAGACAGATTAAATACATATGGCATCCTGAGGATCTAGATCCCACTCCTGACTTGAATAGTGTCACTTCAAGTAGACTAATGTGATCAGAATTAGGCCAGGTATGTTTTCCAGCCTAAGTGCAAAATTTGGCTGAAATATACATACTTTGTTTGGAAACAGATCAGTTAAATGAATAATACAAATATCATTTCTTCACTCCTGAATCTACTCGTCCTCATACCTCATGGTGAAACTGCACTTTAGAAGTACAGTTACTATACTGCTGCCCCATATTTTTCAAAGACAAGTCATTTTTCAAAAATAAATAAATATACATATTGCTTACATTTAAAAGCACATATTTTTTTGAGATGCCCATAAAGCACTTCGAAATATGCAGACACAAGTGTTTCATTCCCCCTGAGCAATCTGCATTGATTATCAAGTGTGAATTTTGCAAGTGCAAAAAAGAGCCATGTGTTTCTAGGGGAAAAAAAGTATTTCAGAGAAGCAGAGTAAAGAGAAACTAATGAATGCGAAGACCAAAGACTGTGCAACACAAGAAATGATTTTATAGATTATTACCGAAGCTGGATTTTCTGTTTGATCTGCAAATATCAGTTGCATCCTGAGAAATACATTTTTCCTTCCAAGTATTAATATATTTTCACAAAATGATATTTCTAGAATGCTGGTAGTGCACAAATGCATAGTCCTGTGTAGATGAATGAGAATTTTGATGTAAATGTTCAAAGAGACAACAGAGAAAAATTATAAATATACAATGAGAAATGGAAAATTATGACAGCGTAACATCAGTCATATATAAGCATTAAAATGTTAATAAAGGGCTTGGAGAATCCACATACCTCACAGAAAAGCAGTGAAGCTGCTTTCTAAATAGGAGCACTATAATTGATTCCTCCTGCCCTAAGATTATTCTAGACATTTCCTGTCATGTTGAATCTCTGAACTAAAGTCAATGATGATATCCATTTAAATCATTGTGGTTCTCTCATGCAATGTGACATAAATGATATGAAGCATCCCAGCAAGATAAAGCAGCCCAGAAAACTTTACCAGAGGCTCTATGCTAACTCAGTCTGCACTCCTCACCATAAAATATTTCTTGTGCTTTCCTTCAGGATTTTTTTATGCAGTGAAGAAGAATTATTATTTTTTCCTGTTCCTCAAGCACAAGTAATTGTAGCATATCTTTGGGAAATAAAATTAATTAGAATTCGATTTTCTGTGAAACTCAGAAGGTAAACAACTGTAATCTCCATTTTATTCCTTTAGAGGAAGAGGGCAAGATTTACAACATAAATGTGACCATTACCACTGTTCACAGCACATGTAGATCTGCGATCACTTTGAAAATCACACTGGGACTTCAAATATAACATTAAACCAGTGCTAAAGCATTTTGAAGTGACAGAGGTTTTCTCAAAATTCTCTCAGTCTTGTCTGTACATCCTATTTGAGAATGGTGCTATCCCAGAACATACTGGGACATGGTAGTAAAGTTAGGCAATGTATATTATTTCATCCCAAAAACTGAATGGTCTTGTGGAAAAAAGGAAACCCCTGGTCTAGGACTTAGGGTTCTTATTCATTCATGTATGTCTATCTGAGACATCGTATAGAGCCAGTCATCTCTAATTAATGAGTTATTTTAACAATGATGAGCTGCAACGATAGCTTATTACTCTAACCGCTATAAAACTACCACACTGATTATTCTCCAAATAATAATCTAGCACAGAATGGAAGGTTTTAGGTTGGTTGTTCATCGAATTAAACAATACCCAGAAAGTGAAGAAGAGAAATCAGGTGAGAAAAAAAGCTTCATACTACAGCTGGCAAGGAGTGACTGTGCTGGAATTATGAACTTGCTGCACTGGAGACTCAGCACATGACTTCAGACAAGCAATGCTCAAACGAATGCTCAAACGAGTGCTGATGCTAATTCCCCCTCACCTCCAGCAGGTTGGCAGCTGTCTTCACATTAGTATGCAAAGCCATTTCTTATTGGAAAAAATAGGGATATTTCTCTTCTTAAAAGCATGCATATATTCCCTCTTGTCTATTTGTTAGCTTAGTAGAAAGTGGATTTAGTTTTTATTGCTGTTCTTTAAACCTGAAGGGAGATTAAACACAAGCATACATACTTATAAGCATACGCAGAAAAGAACCAAATCCAGTTTAAACTATTAGAGGTAAAGGATTATTTCTTCTTACTATAACACATGTAAGACTCCAGGAAATGCATGTTCACCTTCCATATCTACAGGGAAGATAACAATACACAAAAAACTTTGCATGTATTTTTGCTTGAGAGATGAACATCTTGAAAATCTTCTCTATGTATGTTTTTAGCATTTTGGGGAATTACAAATGCAGTAAACACTATGAAAATGCAGAGCATAAAAAGGTATTTAAGAAAACTATTAATGATGATAGCAGGCCAAAATTAAAAGCAAGCCTATTCTGAAGTGCTTCCTGCAGAAATCCAATATATTACTTTATTTTAATAAAATTTTGCCCGAAGCTCTGAAAATATAGGAGCAAAATCCATTAAAATGTCCATCTAAAATAATTTGCTGCTCCAAAAGTTACCTAAAGCAATTAAATAAGTTTTCATTTCCTTTTCGTTTTGGTTTTAAGCTTTCCTTTGTGGAGATAGAGGCTTTGTAAGTTTTAGAGAAAACAGTCACAATGAAAATTAGGAACAGGAATATAGAGTACTTAAAGACAATATACTGCAGATTGCAAAGGTTCTGAATAGTAGTTGGTAGAGCATCAGTAACATCAGGGTGACAGCTTAGCAAACATTTCACATGGATGATTTCACAGAGAACTCAGTCATAAAAATTCACATCGCAGACTCTCCACAACTCGAATGTTTTGCTAGTCGAACATAATGCCACTATGAACAGAATCGTTAACCTCTCCTCAGCCATCAGAAATTTTGTAAAAATGATGGATTGGTGTCATTTCACTATTTTTGTTGTTCGTTTTATTCATTTAATTTTTCATTTATCAGTGTTCTGCATTAAAATTCCCATGCCAGAAAAGTTTTGAATAAGTATCATAAAATGGTTTTGACATAGGTGCTGACTTTAATGACTTTAATTCCACCTATTCATTATAATAGTAAATATGATCATTTTTTTCCCATATTAGTTTCTCCTTCCCATACATATGAAAGACAAAACATATAAGAAGTATAACACAGGGCCTTACAAAAGCAAACAGTAAGGAAATTTAGCATAAGATTAGAATAAATGAATGTTTAATCATATCTTTGTTACTGTTGTTTTAATAAACTCGGTATTCATATCATCATTTAGTACTATCATTTTTAAATCATTCAACATCACAATTGAAAAGGAGTTTGATTCCACATCAAGCAAAGAAAATGGCTGAAATTCCATTTTTCTTTTCTGTTCACTCCCAGAGAACTGTAGTGAGTGTGTTTTTAAATGGTATCTGAGTAGAGCTAACACTGTGGAGATGCAGAAAGATAATCATGACAGATATTACACATTTCACCTATTTCACCTATTTCCCAACTCACTGTACTTTCAGAATGACTGCAACCTTGCCTCTTTGTTTGCTTGTTTTAGTTACTGAAGAATATATTTTTTTATGAATACATGTTTTCATTTTGGCTTTTTTTTAATGACACTGAAAGATTAACTTTTAGAGACTGCCCACTTTATAAATACTGTGTGCTATAGCAGAAATAGTCACATTTCTGTTAGATGTTATAAAAATATAAGTTCATACATCGTAAGTCGTTGCCCAGCCTATAACCTCTGTGCTTATTGAGTCTGAAAATGAATACTCTGCAAGTACACTGTAAGGAAGCTGAAAAGCAAATGAGCACTGACATTTTCTGGAACAGACTAAGAAGGAAAGTTTTATTGACAGATTTTTTTTACAACAGTTGGTCACAAAATGCAGTTTGATGCCAGTTTTATGAGAACCACAGATGTTTCCATCCTTTGAAAAATCAGACCCTAAATGTCAACCTTATTACTGTCAAACTTGAGCACTTCTATCTTAGCCTTATTATTGCATCTTCGATGGTTGTTAATCATGTTCTAAATATTTGATTGTTCTAAAACAGTTCTAAGATTTTCCAAATGATTTATCATATATAGCAATGTGCTATATGGAACAGTGCATTACCTCATTCCTCACATTTGTAAATGTCAGAATTTGGAGAACTATAAATAGTAGGTGAACTTCACCATAGTTATTGTTTTTTAAACAATGTTTGCTCTCACAGTTTTCAAATATCTTAAATTGTAACAAATTACACTTCTCCGTATTAAGATAACATTCTTAACAAGCAGTGTTGGAAGATCAAACTCTAAGAAAGTGAAACTAGATAAATGTACTCCCTGTCCTAAACTATAAGAAGTGGGGGAAAGACAAAACAACTGAGGACTAATCAGCACCATTTAAGTTCCTAAAAAGTTCTAGAAAAAATAATCAGTATCTGAGCACCCACAAGATTTAAAAGAAAGAAAAAAAGAAAAAAAGATGAATAACATTGACAATGTATTCATCAAGAATTAATTATGTCAAAATAATCTAACTCTCTTCCATAGCAGCAAATAGGCCTTATCGATAGAGGAAAAACTATACTGCCATATAACTTTATAACTTCACTGTAGAAAGTCTTTGATGTGCAGTCACATGACATTTTGGTAAGCAAACTAGGGAAACTCTCTCTGTCTGGATGGAATAAATATTTGGTGTTACTATTAACATAATTTCCATTAACTGTCTAAAAAGAAATCAAAAGTCTGGAAGATGACATCATGCTGAGAGAGCTGCAAACACGTTGGATCAAAATGATCCCAATAAATTGAAAAACCCTGAGCCCCTGAAAAATAAATTCAGTTCAGGGCAAACAGTTCATTTCATGGTAGAAAAATCAACCACATCACTGCAGAACAGGAACAAGTGGTAGAAAGCAACAGGATTCCATTGGTAACTGACGCTAGAATAGTTTCAAAAGACAAGCACAACAGTGTCTTAGAATAGAATCAAAGAATCATAGAATCACCAAGTTTGGAAAAGACCTACAAGTTCATTCAGTCCAACCAGTCGCCTGTCACCAATATTTCCCACTAAACCACGTCCCTCAGTACAACATCTAAATGCTTCTTGAACACCTCCAGGGACGGTGACTTCACCAGCTCCCTGAGCAGCCCATTCCAGCACCTGATCACTCTCTTGGAGAAGAATTATTTCCTAACGTCCAGCCTGAATCCTCTCTGGTACAACTAGAGGCCATTCCCTCTTGTCCTATCATTAGTTACATGGGAGAAGAGGCTGACTCCCACCAAACCACAGCCTCCCTTCAGGTAGCTGTAGAGAGCGATAAGGTCACCCCTGAGCCTCCTCCAGACTGAACGATGCCAGCTTCCTCATCCACTCCTCATCACACTTGTACTCCAGACTCCTCATCAGCTTCAGTGCCCTTCTCGGAACACACTCAAGGGCCTCAATGTCTTTCTAGTATTGAGAGGCCCAAAACAGAGCACAGTACTCGAAGTGTGGCCTCACCAGTGCTGAGTACAGACGGATGATCACTTCCCTGATGCTGCTGGCAACACTGTTTCTGATACAAGCCAGGATGCCATTGGCCTTCTTGGCTACCTGGGCACACTGCTTGCTCCAGTTCAGCTGAGTATCAACAAATACTCCTAGGTCAGTTTTCTCTACACAGTCACCCTGTCTTCCAGTCACCCTGCCCCAATCATGAAGCATTGCTTGGAGTTGCTGTGGCCACAGTGTTGGACCCAGCACTTGGACTTGCTGAACTCCATCCCACTGACTTCAGCCCAGCAATCCAGCCTGTCCAGATCCCTCTGTATGGCCTTCCTACCCCCAGGCAGATTGACACTTCCTCCCAACTTGGTGTCTTTTGCAAACTTAGTGAGGGTGTACTCAATACCCTCATCCCCTCATCCAGGTCATCAATAAAGATATCGAACAGGGCAGGCCCCAGCACCGACTCCTGGGGAAAACCACTCATGACTGATTGCCAGCTGGATGCGACTCCACGTACCACTGCACTCTGGGCCCAACCATCCATCCAGTTCTTTACCCAGCAAAGAGTGTACCTGTTTAAGCTACAGGCTCACAGTTTCCCCAGGAGAATATGGTGGGAGACTGTGTCAAAGGCTTTGTTGAAGTCTAGGTAGACTACATCAACATCTAGGTAGGCTACATCACAGGAGGAAGTGTCTCTTTTTCTCTCAGAGCCTCAGGAAAGCTCCCTGTTCATCCACACTGGTCTTCTTCCCTGACAGTTCATCTTCCGGTACAGTGGGATAGCCTGCTCCTGTGCCTTTAAGACTTCTTGAGGAGAGACCAGTCTTCCTGGACCCCTTTACCCTTCAGGACTGAATCCCAAGGGATTCAATACTGAACAGGCATCCTGAACAGTTCAAAGTCTGCTCCCTGGAAGCCCAGTGTAGCAGTTTTGCTGCCCTCCTTCCTGACTTCACCAAGAATTGAGCACTCTACCGTTTCGTGGTCATTCTGTCCAAGACAACTCCTGACCTTCACACCAGTCGTTCTCTGTTTGTGAACATCAGGTCAAGCAGGGCACCTTCCCTGGCAGGCTCCTTACCAGCTGTATCAGGAAGTTATCTTCCATACACTCTAGAAACCTCCTAGACTGTTTCTTCTGTGCCGCGTTGCATTTCCAACATAAATCAGGGAAGCTGAAGAACAAGGGCTGGCAATCGCACAACTCATCTGTTTCTTCATCCTGGTTATGTGGTCTATAACAGATCTCCGACAGGATGCCCCCCTTGTTGGCCTTCCCCCTGATCCTTACCCATAGAAACTCAACCTTATCATTCCCAACCCCAAGCTCAACAACATCAAAGCACTCTTGGCAGGGCAGGGGATCCACCACTGCTGAGGGGTATCACCCCAGTGTCTTTCTTGAAAGTTCAACAGAGTAACTCCACCAATCTATCTCCTGCTTGCACTTTCGGATACTCCTTAATCTCTTCACATCCTCCTTCAGGTTCAGCACTGCACTGAAAAGACAACCCACCTGCTCACACCTCACGCAGGCAGAATCTCTGCTGCCCTCCATGGGTAGCAACAGGCTCAGACATTCACTGCAGCCAGAGACTTGAACTTCCACATCATTAGGCAGGCACTCTATCTGAGTTGCCACATTTTTTCTTGCCAGAGCTTTCTGCCTAGTGGAGACCATAGCTAGATCTGTCTGGGAGGCAGCCGATAGGTGAGTCAGTCTTCCGAGTAGACAGAGGTACTCTGCCCTCCTTGCCCTCCCTGCTTGCCTGCCCTGTGTGAACTGCTTGTGCAAACTCCTGTGCCATGACCCATTTGTGCATCCTGTTCTTCCTGCTCGTGGGTTGCTCCGCTCACTACTGGAAGGTTTTATATGCACAGGCGGTGATCCCACTGCTTCTCCTGGCTCTACCTCCATGACATCAGAATGCCGCTGCTAAGTGGAGTACAATGGCGCCTGGTAGCTGCTCCCTGACAGGCTACACTTCAACCAGCCAAGGCAGTTACCTGCTTTGGTGTGGAATGCATCTATTCCAGAGCCAAGCACCTCGACCGAAAAAATAAAATAAAATAAAATAAAAACTGTTCATGCTGTCAGGTTAAGACAAATAATGGTCTCAGAGGTATAAAGAGATCATTTTCTGTTTAAAATGAAGGAGTGCTCTTCCATTTCATTCAACTCCAGGATGACCTTAACTGGAATACTGTATTCAACTTTGCAAATGATGATTTACTGAAGATACGGAACAGTAAGTGAAGTTTCAGAAGAAAGATTAAGAAAACAAAAACTATCATAAAAGGATTAAGGGACCATTTCTGCTTAGTCAAAGAAGACTGAGAGACCATATGATAATATCAAAAAATATAAAAGGAAGGAATGATTTGTCAAAAATCTCTTTTCCACTGTGGATATAAGTTTAAAATAAGTTGGAAACATAAGATCATAATTCCAAGACATAGAATAATAACTTTCATTTGCAAGAATGAACATCTAAGTTATACCTAAGGAAAAACTCTCTAGCAGAAGGTAAGTAGATTACCTTCAAGGGCTGTGAAATCTCCCTAGCATACTTTTGCCAAGAACAGGTTGGGCAATCAGCTGCCAGGAGGGACAACAGTATAGTAATGTTGGTTTTGGAAGTGGGACAGATCAGGTAATTCTTTAATATCATTTCCAAATTCATCTTATAACAATTTCACTATGATACACTGATTGCTTATTATCTGTCACTACACAAACAGAAGCCTATGGACCAATACGTGTACAATAAACAGTAACAATTGGTAAAATGAACTTGCATGTTCATGCTTGATGAAACTTGACCAGCACATTTATTTAAGGTCAGAAACTGTGAAGATCATGAAATGAGTACCTCAATTTTAAACACAGAAGTGAGGAAGAACAATGTGAAGGTAAAACTATGGTTTCTACTAAAGAATGTAACTGATGGATGGTGAACAGTATCATTTGGCCTTGGAGTTACATTCACTCTTTACTTCTTAATGCTCTGTAACAGCAATTCCATTAAAAAAAAAAAATCATCATTTCTAAAGGAGAAACAACAACAACAACAAAAAACTGTTTGGAGATTCACAGCATTACATATCTGGAACAGGAACAGAAATATTCCACAGTTCACAACCTGAAGATAGCTGTTTGACAAGTCTTAAAGGTGATTCAGATTTAGATTTCAGCCATTGCCCCACTGCTAACTGAAACACCTCTATGTCTGATGTGAATCCACAGGAAATATGTAGGTCTGCACAAGAAGCGCTTTAGAACCTAGGGTCTTTCATTACTAACCTGCAAGCAAGTTCATTAAGGACATATCTTCAACTCTTTATGAAGTCCCTCAGTTGTAAACATCGAATAGATAACATCTATTTATAAAAAAACTGTTTTTTCAGCTGAAGGAGTATAATGATCTTTAGAACTTCTATCTCATTTCTATTGTATATACATACATACATATATATATATATATATACACATACCTCTTTTTTTAATATCTTCCTGAAGGAAAAAATATTCAAATCATTAATTCCAGGAAGTTTCCCATCACAACTCTTTCAATTTGTTCAAATGAATAGTTGTTTTTATGCTTAAAATGCATCCTTATTACATACTTTCTGTGTACTACATACAATTCCATTAAGATTAAATTTAAGAAAATAATTAGGTACATGCATAACTTTATGTGGACTGTGTCACTAAATATGGTGAGACAATAGATTATGTGCTTGGTAACTGCAATTTTATGCCTCAAGGAAATTCTTAAGTGCTTGACTAGATGAAAGGTTTTTCACCTTGATTTTTAGATCTGATTTAATATAATTTGATTTTCCAAAAGAAAACCTTGAAATTCATTTTCCTCTAAGACTACTAAAAGATTTACCAGGTAAATTAAATGATCATGGGGTGATAATTTCATAACACTCCAGAACTGCACAACAATAATACTATATAATGGTATCAGTCTCAACATTTCATCAGCAACATATCACAGATAAAAATTTGAGTATGTTTGTGGATATTACCTGATATTTCCCATAAAACCTCTAGCACTGGCAGTTAAGGCACTACTGATCATGAAGCAGACTGAAGTAGCTTATTTATGTGTAAATAAAAAAGTCTATTTATCAGTGTCCTGCCATTACTTGATGTAATAGCAGATAGTCTTCATATGCCTACAAAACTCAATAAATATTGCAGCAGCATAGAGAAACCTAAAACCAGACAAAAATAGGGATGCAGATTTCTTATGGTTCATCTATTCTTGGCATAAAAAACATATCAAAGGGACAGAAATATCAACAGAGGTAGCCAGCAGATGCAGCAGTTTGCTCAACATTTTTGGGGCTCTGCTTTTAGATTTTCTGGGAAGTCCTCCTGGGATGGCTGGAGACTTCTGGGGACTCCTGCTGGAATGGCAGGGTGCTTGAAGCTCCAAGGGAAGAGCTGTGGTGGGGCTGAAACTTCTAGCAGACACTAGAAATTTCAGATGCTGTTCCTGAGCAGAGCAAAGGTGCTTTGAGCTGACTCCAAGCAGAGAGGGTTAAACACCCATTTAGTGGGTGCTGGGAAAGGTAGATGTAAGGGCCAGCCCAGGGTGCAATCCTAGAATAGTTTTCTGCAGAAGGTGAACAAAAGAGGGCCAGAAACTGTGGCTGAAGGAAGCATTCATGTGCTCAGCAGTGCTGGTGGTGTGCTTCCAGCAAGCATCTGAGCAACTACCCAAGTACATCAGAGGTACAGACAGACTGAGATACTAAGAGTGGATGCCTCTCTTCAGTCTTTTGCTGAGGCTGTGGACAGAAGGAGATGGTTTCCCTGCCTGCAGCAGTTGTGTGCTGGCAAGCTTCTGTGCCACCAAGCAGAGGAGCTGTGCCAGAGGAGAAGCAGGAAAAGTCTGCGCTTACTGGGACTGGAAGTGGAGATTCCCAGGATGGTGAAGCTGGAGACTTCCAACAGCAGATCTTCAACTACAGAACAGGGTCAGTGCCCTGGCAGCTGACAAAGTGCTGAGCTTATGCAGAAAAGTGATGGGATGATCTTTCCCCTTTCTTGAGCACTGCTGATACCAAAGCTGGACTGCTGTGTCCATTTCTGGGCTCCCCTGGACAAGGACATGCTTGGGAGAATCCAGTGGCGGCCCACACAGATAGTAAAGAAAATGGAGTATCTCTCCTAGGAGGAAAGTTTGAGATAGCTGAAATCATTTGGCCTAGAGAAGAGAAGTTGTGGAAGTGGATCTCTTCATTTTATCTAAATATCTTCTGGGGAAATAAAGAAGATAGATTGAGACTCTATGGCTAGTGATATGGCAAGAGGCAGTGGATACATGCTGAAAGAAAGGAAAATCTGTTAAAGCAAAAGTGTCTTTAGTGTGCAAAGTCACACAGTGGAATAGGTTTCCCAGAGAGGTTGTGAAGTTTCCTCAGGATGCAGACCTGAGCAACCTGCTATGGGTCGGCCTACACTAGAATAGATACCACCAGAGGCCAGCCTGTTCAGTATTCAACTGCTCTGTGATTCTGTGAGCAGCAGCCTTGCTTCTGAGCTCTAGTGACCCTAGAATTTTAGAAAACTGCAAATGATAAGTGCAAATGACATGAATATTTGCAGCCATTTGGCTGCATCACCAACCCAGGACAGGTGTAAAACAGCCACAGAGGGCCATCTTTGATGCCTCATTTCCCATAGTTAAGTATCAACAAAGAATATATGAAAAATCATCCTAATGTGTTTCATGAGCCTCATCTCTAAATGCAAAAGGATATTATAATTCTATGCATGCACTGTGTGATGTTATGCAATCCAGCGTACACAGTCCAGAATGAGAAAGGGAGGTGATCCATGAAACACTCGCATCATTAATTGTTGTCAGCCCATTGGAAATGCTTCAAGCTTTCAATAGCCATGTTAGAGGAGCTAACAAAGGATCAGTCATTTAAGAAATTAGACCTGTAGTTGAGGTACTGTTATGATTTGCATGGTTCTAATGCTTATTCTGATATGGTAATGTATAAAGCCTTCTCCTTAGAAACAAGTAAAAAATGAATAATAAACTAGGTTTTTGAATGTATGTTTAAATAGAAACAAATCTCTCTGTCTGTATAAAAATGTAGCTGTAGATCATAATTGGAAACAGATAGGTAATTTTCTTCTACTTTTTTTTTTTTTTTTTTTTTTTTTAATCTTACAAAAGCTAGATATAACCACAGTGGAATGAAGCTGACAATATTACAGGCAATTCCAGCCAATGCATCAGAACAAGAGACAGACAATACAACACACATCAATGAAAAGATAAAACAAATTGTATCACACAGGCTGAAAAGCTTCACTGAATTTCCATAGATCTTGTGTGTTACAGATAATTCTTGATAATGCACTGAATGTTGCCAGACATTAATGCTGCCCAGAAAATGGGTAATTTTAACTATAAATTAACCTTGTTTTTAAGTGCTGCTTTTTAGGAGACCCACTTTCAGGAATGACAATGGACAGGTTAATATAAATTACTGCAGATCAATTTGCAATTACAGTTAATGCAATCCTCACTAGATGATATTGCTGCAACAGAAAGCTACGGAATAAATTGTGCCAGTGCAAATGAGGCAGTGATTGGCAGTCCTTTCTTAATTATGGCATTAGGTTTAGTACTTGTGTTAATCTGAAATTCATTAACGTGTCTCCAGGTACCACTGGTTAAATCCATTTTGCCAACAGGCAGATTCAGCTCTGAAATTAGTGCTTCAGAAAACCTTGTTTACTGTCTGCTGTCCTCTGGAGAAAACAAATACAAAAACACTTAGGTCAGGTTTCCTAACATGTTTGGATTCTAGATACACGAAAGGTAAAATGTGTTTTGTGCTTGAACTATTTAGCTACAAGTAAATCTCTTATTTCTTTAAATGGATTCTTACTTTGTCTTTTTATGCATTATTGATATATTCCTTCATGCTGCATTTTCAGGATCAATAGTTATTCTATCCATAGTAGTCTCTAGGACATATGGACAGAAATGCAAATAAGAATAAAAGTTGTGTACATATTTCAGAAATGAATCATGCTAATGATCCTGCTATCTTTCTTTGACAATTAAGTTATTTACCTTACAAATAAACCATGACAGATATAATCTCTCTGGACTTCAGACTTTAATTCTATGGGAAGTGACTGATTAAAATTGGGCAGATTTGGATCTGTGAAGAAGGTGCTAGATCATAAAGTGGACAAGGAGCTAATAAAAAAGGACATCAAATAGATTGTGTTGAAACTTTCTGGGTATTGGCGGGCTCCCAATACAGTTCTTCACTGACTGTCTTGAAAAAAATTAGGTAGGGTTTGCACCAGCAATTATGCCTATAAATTAAGAATATGTTAGTGTAATATACGTGTGTGACAGAATGTGTAAGTAATACGCGACATGGCAGAATTTGGGCAATCTTGGGAATTAAGGGAATAAAAATAAAATTATATACGTAATCTGATGCATTTACAGTTTAATAACTATAACATTTCTAACACAATGGAGTGTGTATATTTCCAGATACCAGAAAAGAAATATAGTGTTTACCATTTCATATAAATCTCATCCTGGGTTACTGTCTTTGTTCTTATCCTCTTCAGGCACATTAAGAACGCATCATCTGCCTTCATAACTCTATCTTCATAATGCAAAATTATTTTTATTTCATATTCTTATCTCCAATGTAATTATCATGACATTCTCTGTATTATCCAAACTTTTCCCAATCTTATTTTTTAGAGCAGTAAGTTTTTCAAAGTTTGATGTGGATCTCCTTAGATCCCTGAACAGGCCATCACACTAAGTCATGAAAGACAACCTCTTATTAAACTTTCAAATTCATCTCTTTAAAACCTAGTTTCCTGCTTTCAGTCTACATTTTCATTCTGATTTGTTTCCCAGTCACATCTCAAATGATTTTTCATACATTTCTGAAAATACATTTAATTGTTCCCAGGAAATCTTTGGTTATTTGCATTGGACCAATAGAGGCCATAATGATGGATTGGATGAATGCTATAGGACAGTAACTTATGTAACCAATTTCCTCATCACATTTCTATACCCATGATTTCCAGAGTCTTTCCCATTCTTAGCCAAGTGTTGACAACTGACAACTAAAAAATTGCATTATCTTATTGTGTTCCATAAAGCCTCTAGATTAAATAGAATACTTTCCTACCACACCTAATTATTTTTCCCAGTCAATCTCACCAAATCATTTGAGTTCAAAATAATACATAATCTTGGAAGTACTACTGCTTTCTTCCATGTACACACATTTTTTCATTTTTCTTTTGTTGTTGTTGTAGTTTTGTTTTGTTTAATATTCAGTTCCACAGCCTTGTCAACACATCACTTATTGTCAGAATCACTTGTCTTACTGCTGTACAGAGATAGAATATATTATCTTTGGTATTTATATGCTCTTAACATTTGTCTCTACTGACTTTACTAGACTTTTTGAAACCAATTTTATTTCCACTTTTCCAGATGTTATTCCTTATTTGTATTTCTTCCACTCTTCCCATTATCAGCTTTATAACCTACAGCCTTTTTCAGTTTTAAAGTTGTTTTCATAATGGTGTAATTTAAAAATCTTTCTTGACACGGTGCATCTTAATCATCTTTTTTCAGAGTTAACTCTTTTATTGGTAAGGAGATTTTATAATTTGGAATTGGCTTTATTAAAATCAGCACATTGTATGAAAAAGAAGCCTATATAATCCCTTTGTATATGAGGGAGAACTCCATACCAACTCCTTCCCCTTTCACTGATTTTTAAAAAGACTCAAAACAATAGTCTGATGTTACTATTAAATGAAGTATGCTTTCTGCCAATCTTGGTAATTAGATTAACATCTCACCAAAAAGTATTTTTATCACATGACTTTTGCACCAACTCTACATTTCTGCCATTTCTTCTCACATCTAGTGGACAATGCTCAGGTGACACAATAATGACAATTCATTACTTGTTCCTAGCTTCCCTTCTCAAGTTCATTTTTTCCCTGACAAAAGAGTATTGGATTCTGTCCACCTGTCTTTAGAAGTCTGCACCATACACATATAAAGCTGATGCAGTTTTCCAGATTAGCTTTGTTGTCAGCAGAGGAATCTCTACAATACAATTAATCTGGGTTATTTTAGACATGTAAATGATTCAGTGAACCATGTCCCACTAAGTAACTTTCTTTCCATTCAGTACAAAAGCAGTCTCATCAACTGCTTCATGTGTAGACACCTGTACTGGAGATATCTAATGTGCAGTTGAATTCCATTCTTACACTATTTGGCTTCATTAATAGGTAAAACTTATGATGCCCTGTATCACTCAATTTTTATGTTTGTTTTCCCTTCCACTTTATCTAGTTGTATGACATGCACAAAATAAGGTGAAACAAACAGATACTAGTAGTTTTGCTACCATCTTTCACAATACTAAGAAAAACTGCATCTTTCATCACTTACATCATCAAGTGTCCATATTGTTTGCTGCTATTTCTCAAGGGAAGAAAAAAAAAAGTAATACTGTTATAAATAGCCCTTGTCTCTAATCTATCTACTGCTCAATATTTGTAGCATGTCAAGCTGCTGAAGTTATCAGTCCTTCTGGTTTTCTCTGCCTAACCTTGTTACTTTCCATCATATGTTTCAGGCACCAACATCTGACCCTGTTCTATGGGAGTCACGTTCATTTGTTCTCACCCTCAGTGCTTTGTCCATGGCTTTTTATTATTGTCAGGCTTCATTATCCTCCTACACTTCCCTTCTCAGAATCTCTCTTGTTAAATATCTGTCTGACAATCTATATCAAGGTCTCTGCTCATTTCTGTTAAATACTTCATTACAAATCATTAGCAAGTCAGGACCACAAGGCTGAACAATTTACACTTTCAAAAATATTCCATTGATCTGGATGCTAAGAGTTATGGCAGAGGAACCTCTGAGCAGAGACAAAGAAGCAATTGTAGCTGTAACAAGGGAAAAATCATGAATATTTATAGCCATCTTTACAACGTATGAAGAGTAACAGATGTCTATATTAAATCTTGAAAATAAAGGTGAATGTTTAGATCTGTATTCATTCTTCATATATAACCTTCAATTAAAGATGAATGTAATCTCTGAAAACACTGAACCCCATGAGAACTGCTCCATTTCTTGACCACCTCCCACTTAATCTCAATACATATAAATTTACAAGGTCTACATGGCCACAGACCCTAAATTCCACAGTCTGAAAATCATCCATATGAAACAGGAAGATCTTTTTATAGGACAAAGATCAATCACAAGGACAACATTTTAATTACCTATTTTGGTGATCAAGAACTGTAATGAATTTATTTGCCTAAGAACCTTTCAAGTGGCACTGATTTGCACCTGTGGGTGAGTGTCTGAAGGATTTACGGAAGCTTCTAAGATGTGAGGCACACAGCTGCCTTTTCAACCTCAGTGCAGCTCAGATCCAGAAGAGACTCCTCTTTTTGATTATGCCTCTGATCCGATCTGCCCTCTCTGGCAAAGCCCAAGAGAAGTGCATTTACAAACTCACAGAGATCACGGCTGCTGAGAGAGGCAACTCTGCTGATGTAGCACTACCTTGGCACAAGGAAGACTAGCCCTCATTTCAGACAGGCTTGCCCTGAATGCTAGCAATATTGGAAGCTAAGAGATTTCATTCCTGGAAACAATGTCCTTGATGTTTTCACTCAGAAACATCAGCCGGTCAGGCAAACAACATAGAAACATGAGGAATCTTAAAAAGGTCAATTTGATTCTAGAGAAAATCAGCTGAAATTAGGAACAGCCTGAACATTTACCCATAGCTGGAAGTAAAAAATCAACGATGTTCTTGGGTTTGCAAACATCTGCTCATACATTACTTTCTTTTTGTTATACACATTCCTTAGAATTTTCTGACTGACTGCATGAGGCTAAGGACAACTCACTATAAGAACAAAAGAGTGTGCATTTTATGCTCAGGTGAGCAAGAAATCCTGCCTAAACACTTTGTGCATGAGCAGTATCTCTTGCTGGTAAGAAACAACGAAAGTGCAAAATAGAAAAAATTATCAGTGTTTGAGCTGCAGTAAGTACACGCATAAAGGAAGATCAATACAGCAATTTGTAACTATCAAGAGCTAGAGCCTTTAAACACCAGCTGGCTTAGTAGAAACCCTCCCACAGTGGCTGTATGTCAATATAAGGGTTATTTCTAATCACCTTTAGTTGTTTTTCTCCAACATGATAAGCACTGGACTCTCATATCCTGAGGCTTTCTTTTCAGATCTCTGGGTAGGAACTTGGAAGAACCATGGCAGAAACTGCACTAAATAAACCTTTCAAGTTTGCAGACTGGTATGTTTTGAGGAGTCCGATTGCCTTGCAGCTGTGTATCTCACACACAGATGATGACTTGAGGTTCCATACATCACGTTCACTTTCCTTTAAATGCATAATAATTTCTTCCAAAAAGTGGGACACGGCTTCCCTAAATGACCATATTATGAGTAGTGACTTGATGCTACCTAGGGATATATTTACAAAATGTGATTATGTGTGGCACAGGAACAGTGCCAATACATTTTTGTCTCTCAACTCAGGATCAAACTATACTGGAGCAAAGCCAGGGTAGGCCAGAGTAGCTGCAGGGCCAAACAAGAAACTCAAATGCTGATCCAGCTGGAGCTCCGAGTGAGCAATAATGTGTCATCCGTTATTACGTTTTCTTAGATTTACAGTAAAAGGAAAGCAATCTACTACTGAAGTCTCCGTGCCCCTATTCATTAAGATACAACAGAGAGCACTGAGGGTTTCTAGCTATTTAAAGAATTTGATGGGTATGTGTATGTTTAACTTTGAAAGAACACAAATTCTAAGGAGGTAGCAGTACACAGTGCAGAGATAACAAATGGCAGTTAACTTTTCACTGAGTCTGTATAGAATGGCCACCTTTGCCCACCGCACGCAAACATAGACTCCTTCCCCATTCCACTGGAAAATATATAGCTCCAAGGGGAATACTTATTTATTGAACAGCAAAGACTGTTTCTTACTGCTTTGTTCTCCTACTCCTGCAAATAAATGTATGTGACAGACAGCACAACTGTCAGCAAGCTCAGGCATTGTCTTCCTGTACAGAGCAAGTGCAATACATAAGCTTGAAGTGACACCTAAGTGACTACGTAATGCTCATAATAAGGAATAGCAATTTCAAATGTTTTTTGATCTGTTTGCTTCACAACTGACTGTGATTTTGCTTTAGCTGATCTTTATTAATTCTTTAAAACTGTTAGGGTGACTACTTTAGAGACTTTAGGTCCAGTATGGTTAATAAACATAATATTTTTGCATTTCACTGGTTAGCTGAAGGATTCTCCTTTTTCACCCAAATAACAGGTGACACTTGTTACCTACGTTTCAGAACATATTTCAGTAAACTGAGTGACATTCCATTTCATAAGGTAAAAAACAATGGTGAACAAATTTAACAAAGTAGTTAAATCCTCATAACCTCAGTGCATTCAGGTTCATTCAGAGGTACGTAATTCTTCCAGGCACTGGCAACATCTGACTGTAATAATCACCATTAACTGCTCTATGACATGCCATTTGCATTTTATTGTACGCTAGGACAAGATCACAGAATAAAGAAGATTTCTTGCAATCACAAGTTAAGAAACCTTTTCATTAATTAAACATATGAATAGATTAGAATAGAGCAGAATTTCTACTTTGTTTTTGGTTATACTGGTAAACTGCAATCATAAATTTCTTTAGCAATTTCAAACCCGTATCTATCTTAAAACCCATGGAAAAAAATTACAAGGAGATATGTAAATTGCATGGACCATTAATTGTAAAAAATCACTCTAGGAATAGCGACATAAATCGATTGCTTGAAAAACTGGAAAACTGTGTTTTTTCATAAGAAATGGACTTAACTAGTGAATCCCAATTCTGTGAAAATTCTTTTCATCAAGATGTTATCAAAACAAGCTGTATTTCACATATTTGAAGGATATGAAACATGAAAGACAGTCATCTCATGATAGCATGACACCTGACGTGCAACTCATTGAAACAACATAAAAGTGAGTGATGGAATAATGAACCATCAGTATTACATGAAAACTCTTTTCTGTTTCTAAACCAAAATTTTCTCACTTATATTAAAACTATGATAGCACATTGATAATTTATTTCTCTAACCGACATTGTTTGGTTATCTTTAATTTTTTTATTATTATTATTGAACAGCAATAAATAACATTTGAAAATTATGCTAACTTCTCTAACCCTTAGTCCCAAAGGGTAAATTGTAATTTATCTTCTATAAAACAACTAATTTTCATTTGAATGAAAACCAAAGCCAATTTAGACATTGATGTTAGGTTGCTTCTTTCTTTGCATATGTTGCATAATAAAAAAACCTTCCAATGAAATGCATAAAATTACTCCTATGCTGCACTAAGATTTTGTGCTTCAGTGGTGGCTCAGCAGAAATATGGAGTCATATATTTCTAACTGTTTTGATTCTGATTTCACTAGAATAAAAATACATTAAAGACTATCACTTATATGTAAACTAACAGTCAGTTTTCAATGTGTATTCTTGCTACAATTTATCAACTTATATATATATATTTAGGAGTACTGC
>PPHD01009036.1:2986-21096 GCA_002909625.1 Bambusicola thoracicus
TTTAAAGTGATTGAACTGGCATGTACTTCTCATAACTAGAAATAGCCACCCAAAGTGCAAATCAGTGGAAAATGCACTCATCCCAGTGCAGCTTCAGTGTAAACTTCAGTACATCCTTAATTATGGAGTCACATAATATTTGCCATCAGATCCATTTGTCAACTCCATTTGCTATCTGAAGTTACACATGTCAGAAATTCGTACATGTCATCAATTCATTTGTCATAGTTGTTGTATGTTAACATTAAAATCACATTAGCTAATGTTGACATCTAAATTGCCATCTTTAGGTTTCAGAATCAATAACAGACTTCAACAAACTTCATCCTGATCTGAGATGTTGTGTCAGAGCGATGCAGATATAAGGAAGTCTACCCAGGTTTAGATTTGATTCATTTGTCGGTTTTCTTTTGAAACAAATTTTAATGCAATTTATAAAGCAGAGGTTTCACAAGTGTGATGGTTTGTGCTGAAACAAAAGATAAGAAATTGCTCTTTAAATTACACCATGAGCAGGGTTGTGTTTCTTGAAACAAGAAAAGAGGGAAAAGTAGAATGTGTGAAAGTGGAAGAAAGGTACTTAAACTGTAAGAGACTGAGAGGCAATTTTGTAGCCTTAAAAATGTCATTTTTGTTAATGCTACTGCATGAATAGGATCGGTGACAGAAAGAACTGCGCATCCAGTAGATGTGACCAGTAGCGCTGTGTCTGAGTCCTTTCAATACTGACATAATTATGGTCAATTTTTTTGGTCAGAAACAGTGTAAAAGTTATGATGGAATTTTGAAGGGAGAAGTTTATGGTGGTGAACTTGCTACTCTTCTTTTCTGAAAGCGAAACCAGTTGAGCTTTCCGCTTGACTGTTTTAGAACGTACAGCCAAATCAATAGATATGCTGTGCTGTACCTTCCTCAGGAATAACGAGGTCAGGAATTTGCAGATCAACATGATTTATTTTGGTGTTTGTGTGCTGGATTTAATCCTACAGAAAGTAATCATTTGTATAATGTACTTCAAAATTATTGAAAATAAGGTCTGGTAACACTGGGAGGTGTGGAACAACAGGAAAGGCCGCACGTGACTGCACAGGAAAACTCTGACATGCATGTGGAAACCTGAAGTTATTTAAAATGTTACACTTGATTTTTACTTACTGCGTAAGTTACTGTGAATTTTATCTTCTATTGGAAGCCCAGGTGTTCTTTTATCTGATGACTGAGCTCTTCATACAGTTCACTGAGCACATTTTCCTTCTTTTAGCCAGTGCTGGATAATTTCTGTATTATAGGAAAGAAATTGGAGGCTCGTTTCAGACATCACCAGTATGGCATAAAGTTCAGCTGCTGAGAGCAGCTGCTTGCTGACTGCTGGTTCTTGATCCAGTTCTGTCCTGGCTGCTGATGTCAGGAGCCACAGTGATTTCGAATGGATGTGGGATCCATTCTGGTGTAATCTCTGTACCAAAGCTGATCTTGCTGCTACTCCTTTATATACTAATATTTGTAAGTTTGTTTTTGAGTTGGGAAGACAGAAAACCTAATATTTATAGCTTGATCTACAAAATATTTGCTAGCCGTTAGAGGGGAGGGCAGACAAGTCATGTAATCCCAAATCTTTTATTTTCTTTTTATGTTTCTGCTTCTTAATATTCTTATTGCTACTCAAGGGATGTCTGCTACTGATTCGGCAATATTGCAGAGTCAGAAATTGGGTGGGGAGTTGTCTGGGAGAGTTGTCAATAAGGTACGGTACTTGGTTTGTTGTGCTTTGTTTGTTTGTTTTATAGTAAGGTATGAATGATGCAGTATGAGGCCTTTAAGTGGGAATTCAATTCTCTGTGTCTGTCAAGGCCCATCTCTGCTAAAAGAGTGGATGGGCAGACCAGACAACTGAGGAGAGGGGGAAAAAATGACAATTTGAAAATTGCAGTTGCATTCAGCCAGTGTATAACTTTGTTAAGGAGAGCCTTTGTTTTTGTTTTACTTGTACCATTCCCTCAAACGTGGCTGCATGCCACTGCAGTTTCTGCAGGCAACTGTAAAGAGAAAAACAACCCGTGGATAATCCCAGCTTCTGTTTATGAATGTCCCTTGTTGGTATAGGATTCTGTTGAATGTATGCAGCTAACTGAGAGAGAGATGCACATGCACCTAATATTCCCCAGGCTCTCTGGTAGATCGATGTCAATTAGACATGCCTTTTTATAGAGCAGGACAGCTTAGTTCTACTGCAGTGACGTTGCTCCCACTGTTTTATAGTAAGTGTATTGGTCTCTGTGGAAGCAAATTTTGTGAAATAGCTTCCAATAGTTGGTTTAAAAGCAAACAAAAACCAAACAGAAAACAGTCTACGGTATTTGGTTGTCCAGGAGTTTATCAGGAAGCTTGCTGTTGTTGTCCAGACTGTGGATGTGGAGAAATATTCTGCTCAGTGACCTGTGAAGAATGAAGCAGTCTTTTATGGATAATGTGACAATAAATGAAAAAGGTGTGAATGCTACATATTCCATAGCAATGAAGTAGGGTTCATGCAATTTTGTGGTGGGAGGAGGGAAAAGAATAAATAGAAGAGGTGCTTGTCATATTGCCAAATCCAAATAAATGGAATGGGTTATGAATAATAATTAACAATTGAATGGCTTTATCTGGGAAATACAGTTACCAGACACTACCTTTTAGCAATTATCAGCCAACAGAGGGAATTCACAGGATTTCAGTGTGATTCAACTTAGGGAGGGGGGTGAAAAGAAAAGCTTGTTATGTCTGAAATCTTGTCAGATAGTTGACCTTCCAATGCTAAGTACAATGAAATAAATGAAATCCAAACTGGTGTGTAAGGGAGGGCAGTACTGCTATTATACAGGTACAACTCCATTTTCCATTGTGTAAGAATACTAAACTACTGCATTTTAGTGAGCAGGCCAATGTAGGTTTGTAAGGAGAATGTCCCGAGATGGTTGAATCCTTGATCAGAATTTGGATTCTTTTGGTCTTGTTGGGAGAGCCAGAAGGGAGAAAAACTGCTAGAGAGCAGAACTTCAAGTTAGGGCATAGATCCCAGTTCTCATGGCATGTGCTCCCAGCTGTTCTGGTGTATGTTCTCAGGTAGGGGACACCACAGCTTCATGCCATCCTGCAAAGTCAAACTGTGCAAAGGCGCTCTTTCAAATACAGTCATGCTATTCTTTTGTTAGAGAAGCCTGGAAATCCAGCCTTGCATAGGTTTGGGGGAAAAAAAATATATATATCTTCTGTTACTGCTAAGGTATCCAAATGTTTTACAAGGTTTGGAGGATGATAGCCTAAGAAAGAGAAGAAACATCTATCTACAGATGAAAGAAAAAATGAAAACAGTAAAAACTGTGTTGTATGCCTTTGCATGTATCTTTATACTTGCATTAAGGGAATGTTCACTTCTGTCTAATTAGAAGTTAACATTGCTGTAATTTTGTAAGGCAAGCGTGTGCATACAATGAGTTGATAGCACAGGAAAGAAATGACAAGTGCGGGAGAGCATAAATCAACCTATAGCTGAAATGTCTTCCTTGCCTTTCAAAAGGACGTAACTGCTCTTGAAAAATGTTAACTCTGAAGTCCATCCTGTTTTTCAGAATTTCTGAGATGTTTGTAGCTTCAGGAGTCATGAGTTGGCTTAAAAGTCATTCAAGATCTTCAAGTTTTGAAAAGGTTTTGAAACTTAATGATGTTACATACAATAATATGCTTAAAGTAGAGAATTTGTAGTTGGCTGAATTCAGCTGAGCAAGAGCTCTGCACTGATGTATTGAATGAAGGAGAATTAGCATGCTAGTAACGGAAGAAGCATCAGTAATTGTCTTTATTGTCAGTTTTAAATGATACTCAGTGAATATCTGATTTCTCACCAATTCTTTCTGGATGAAGTTTGTAATATTTGAACATCAAGAGTGTACACTGAATCGACTTTCTGAACTTCTTCTTAAACAAAAAGAGCTAAAAGTGACAGGTAGAATAGTTCAACTTTTTTGTTTGTTTGATCAGCTGCCAGGACTGGGGTTCTAATGGGGCATCAGAGTACAGATGGTTTCAATACCTTTGTGTTCTTTGTGTTTCTATTTGGAACTCATTAGTTCCTACTAAAGCATTTTTTGGATGCAGCTGAAATTCTTGGTTCTTAGTGATCCCCTCCCGTGTTCTTCTATTTCAGTGTGTTTTAGCTTTATTACCAATCTTGACAACCGGGTATTTATATTGTGCTTGCTTAGGCTTGTTTAAAGTCATAACTCTACTTGATCTGAGAGTATATTTTATCTTCTACTCTACTTATTACATTGAGATGAGAATGTGTAAGGTTGAAGTACCTTTACATTTCATGTTGTTGCAATATCTTTTCCTCTTCATTTGAAGTTTGTGCCATTCCTGTGGCTTAAAAGCAGTTGCAATGACAAAGGTGAGTCTCTGGAAGAGCTTGCCAATTGCTTTTGTTTTCTTATTCATGTACTGTTGTTTTATAATCCTTACTGGAGAGACGAGACCAAGGTCATTTAATAATAATACCAGTTTTCTTCATACTTTTCCAGTCTATTTTATATTCAGTAACCAACTCTTCTAATAGGCTAACATGATCCTAAAGCCTGGAAGCCATTTAACATTCTCTTACACCCTGCCACTCCTTACATTTTTCTGATCTGTGCTAAATTAGTAAATACATTGTTCTGTGTCATCATGCAGATTCTGTTTTTTCAAGCATGTGGAAGATCCACAGTTCTGGCTGACTTTTTTTTTGCCTTGTGGCTTCATCCGATTTTTACCTGAAACTAGCAGAAGGTTCTCCATGCAAATTATGTTTGGCACAGATCTAGCGTTCTGACTGCCAAGATTACTGATGAAGCGGATGGAGAACTACTTCTTTTGCCATCATCACATGGAGAACTGTGCATTAATGTTAATAGTGTAGTCGGCTGTGAATGTTTCTGAGGACATGGGCTGAATTTCAGAAAAAAAGTGTTAGCCTGTTCAATCAAGTTGAAAAACAGTCTGCCTGTGGAAGTATCTTAGGAAAACTCCTCCTTTGAGAATCTTTATTGCAGTATGTTACAGCAGTGATTGGTGATTTGGGTTGTTTTGTTTGGTTTTAGCCTCCTATAAAACCTAAAAACATATTTTTTCTCCAAAATATTTTAGAGAAATAAAACTAGGCTGAATCCAAAGGATAATGCAAATGGTAAAGCCAGTTTGAAATAAATGGAAAGCCTTCCCTCATTGTTACTGGGTCATAAGACTATAATCCAAACAAACAAACTGCAAAAGAAAACTCATGTTCAAAATAATTCCTTTCTTTTTATTTAGAAGGAATACATTGTTAATTCTATTACTTAGCAATTAGAACAAAATCTTGTTTCGTTTAAAACGGATTGTAAGCACGAGCTAATCCTTCCATAGTCTATGGAAATAGAGAGGCAAAAAAAACAAAGTGTTTCAAACCAAAGCCAGAGGTCAGTGGCAGAAGGTTAACTCAGAGTTGTTAGTTTTATATCTCCAGACATCTGCAATGTCTAGCCTTCTGCACCATTTTCTGTGTTTCTATTATATAGTATTTGATGTACGTTAAAGATGGAACGAATGCATAGAGGTAGAAATTTCAATTTTAGTAGACTACATGCTAGCAAGTTTTGCTCTTCTATAGGAAGCTATGAGAGAATCTTGTGCACTGTGTTGAACTCACAGGAAGTCTGCTGTACTTGATGGTTTGCTTACTGCCTTGGGAAAGCACTGCTAATCGCAGTTAAATGTCATTTCTCTTTTAATCCTGTATGTAACATTAGTGTGTTCTCACAAGTCTCCCATTTTATGGCATGCTGTAAAAGTATCCAGAAAATCTGTTTTTCTGTATAGTTATGAATCAATTTCAAGTGGTCCATGTGCTTCTTGAAGCTGTTTAGAAGAAATCTGGAGGTGATTCTGTTCCCAGATTCAGCTTTGAGGGGTGTTACAGCCTGGTCATGGCAGTTAACTTTCTTGTTTTTGTGTTTTTGTATTTAACTTTCTGTTGGGTTTAATTATGGTTGCATGATTTGCTCCTTAAAGCACTGAGTTAGAGCCTAGATGAGAATAAAGAGCAACAAGTTGAAACGGTTCACTTCTCTTCAAAGTAAAGGAAGCTTGAAATAATGATGGGAGAACTTCTATTGATTGCTCCAGAGCTGTATAGGGGAAAAAAAGGCTGCTAAAAATCTCAGAACTGGTATAAAAACTTGTTGCTATATATATACCATCTGCATCCTGGCAGCTTCTGTGCAAGCTTTGTGTGGCGGATACAGAAAATAATGAATAAAGGGAAGAATAATGTTTTCGAAGCCTCGTACACTGCATCTGACAGCTGGTTCAGCAGTGTTTCTAGATAGCTGCAACTTGTGGCTGAATCTGTGCCGCGGGTCGGAAACCTGCTTCCCGTGCCAACGCTGCTGTTTGCTGTGCTCTGAGTCTGGAGAGCCCGACCGCTTCGGCTTAACGTGCCAGAATGTTTTAACAAAAGTACATAAAATAGAACTACAAACCCGTGGTTGCAGTTGTCTTCCTGGGCTAAGATTGATGCGTTTTTCGTGGTCTTTGATAGTCTCATGAAAAAATGAAATTACTTGGATTCTGCACTGTCCTATGGGTCAAAGACTTCCCTCTTCCAGGCAAACGAAACAGCTGTCTGTAGCCTCCTTGGGAAGTGCAGCGCTTGGGGTGCTTTAAATCTGCAGCATACCTGTACTGTTTTGAGGAAACTTGCAGTGCTGATGCATGACCTTCGATCCCTTTTCTCTAATCCCTACAAGATGTTCTGTTAAAGCACACACTTGGTTTTGCAGAGCCAGGTGTTCCACATTCCACTGTTACTTGTTTTTCTGGACTCTTTCCAGAGATAATGCTGTCCATTTCTTAAAAGTGTCATGGCTTTCACATGCAGTGTTTCATTTTTATCTCCTCTTCCTGGGTTTAAGATGTGAGATTTTTGCTTTGATACTCTCTTCATTTTCTCTTTCTTTCTGGAAAGCAGGGCACTTCAGGAAACGTGTTTGAGGGAAAGCCTTGACAGAGGAGTTGGCTGATGTCAGATAAAAGGGATGCCAGCAGGTGGTCTGGCAGTGCTGTAACTCATTGTCACATATTTACCTGAAGAACGCTTGTTTGATATTCGCAGTCTCTTGATGTCTGAAGATGTGACTGCTATATATAATCAAACAAAAATTGCCTTCTAAAATGCCTATCGGTGAAGAAGCAGAATAGAACTGACCTATTTATATTTAATCATAATAATCTGAAAGATAACCTGAATAATATTATTTAAATTACTGTTGTGGGATGCCTTGAGTGTTTTGAATACAAAGAGGTAGTCTGAGTATAGGGTGTTTTTCAAGCATAACTTTTTGTAGCTGCAGCATGCCGGTTTGGCATGGCTGTGTTCCAGTTGTCAGTGATAGCTGTACACAGCACTGTTGTTAATTACTAAGTGACTTCTGGAGACCTTTGTCCATCACCTTTCTGTGATGTCCTCAATCCAGTCCTACAGCCTTTCCTGCCATAGGGATATTTCTTGAGGGGAAAAAAAATATCACTGCCTGGAGAAAAATTAAATGTATTTGTACTGCTGCTATATTCTGTCTTCAAGCTTAGATACAGAAATAGACCTCTGTGTGCTAAATGATACTTTTTAGCTTGCTATTTATGCTCAAAATTTAAGGCCTTTGATTCTGTACGTATTGCGGTACTTATTTGTTATCATATCTAATCCCTCTCTAGTACTTAGCCCAAGCTTTCGAACGTGAATCATATTAATGCATTGCAAATGTATGCGTGTGGTAGAAAGTACTGTTTTCTGAAGAAGAATGTTATTGCTTGCTGAATAAGAGGAACAAAGTTGAACATTTTGACATCAAATATTTTGCTATTGGTGTTTGTACTTCAGTTCCTTAGCAAATTCTGTATCTTAAAAGAAAAAATATCCTAATACGTTCACTCTTTCCTTCAGTTTGAGGCAGCATGCCAGAGGTGTATATCTCAGATAGCATTTCTGGGGTTTCCTTGCCAATTACTGACCAGTAAATTACTGCAATTAATAGATTTTTTTTTTTTTTGGTATGCCTTTCACAGAGGAACACTGTGCATGAAATCATGGTAGTTGAGGATTAGCCAGTTGCTCCCAATGCAGCAAAAGGACACAAGACATAGGAGGTGCATCTTTCAATCTCCTCCTCTATCTGATGCTACCTAAAAATATTTCTTTTTCGGTCACAGAATCCTTTGACTTTTCAGCCAAGAACACCATGGTAAGTACAAATTCCTTAGCCTTTATGAAGCAGTGTAATACAAGCAGATACCAACAGCCAAAAGTTAAGTCCAAAGAGAATTTAATTAAAAGAAAAATCACACGCTGCGTATTCCTCAGTTTATTGGTAATATTTTACTTTTTCAAGAGCAGCAGCCTTAGAAGTGACATATTGAATATTACTAAAATATTTTATAATTTCAGTGTTCAGTAATATATGTTCTGATGCTGTAACCGTATCTCTGTGGGCAGAAGATTGTCTGTAACAAATCCAGAAGTTTAGATACAATTCAATTTGATCTTTAATATCCAATTTTGGATGGAAGAGCTGTATAGTTATCAGCTAGATAGAAAAGCACTTGAGAGTGCAGAATTATATCCTTTTGAAACAGATTTATTGTAAAGCAGCGCATCTATTGAAGCCTGTTCTGGGATTAATTGAAAAAGCAGTGGGGCTGTATGGGAATGTGAAAGTCAAAGTTGACCTAATAATTAATGGTGCAGGGATAAAAACAAACAAGGGTACATTTGATGAGAATGTGGCTTACGTTCTAATGGCAGAGAAGAATAGAAGTAGGCATGGCAAATACAAGTATACATTTTTGGCTCTTGCTAGTGTATGAAAACAGTTTGAAGTTGGTTTGTGGAGGCTGTTTTTGCAGTAATAAGGTTAAAAAGATTTATTTTGAAATGAAAGCTTTTGAATCTGTAGAGAATACCTCATCTTTCAAACTATAATGTTGGGGTCAAGTTGAACATCATTTGGGGCATGAAAATACTTGATAGCAGGTATAATTCTTATGTAAGTGCCCCTACTGTAAATCTGCTTTATCATTCATAGTTGGAATATGGTGTATGTATTGGATGAGAATAGTTTAATTGTTTTCTTTTTTTTCTAGGAATAGCTGATCTGAGTTTCTGAAAATAATACTGATTGTTGTTAATCAATTTGTCAGAACTGAATAGTTTTCCTCTTTATCAAAGTGAACAAAACTGGGACGTTAAGTACCAGTCTGTGTAGAACTGGGGCACTCTGGAGACACAGCCCTACACACTGTAGAGGATTTTTTTGACATATAAGCTGTGTGCTTAAAGAGATAAATGTTAATCTAATGCATTGGAAAACAGATTACAGAGTACAGTGATGCATTCAAATAACAAGACTATTTGCACCAAAACAAGTCTTTCCTGAAACTCCATAAATGTACTACGAGGACCATGCATGCAGCCTGTAAACTATATCCCATACACCCTCGATAGGTGGTCCTATGGTGACAGCAAGTGACAAACCTCACAGTACTGCCTTTTTAAAAAAGATTTAAACTTTGTTTTAGTGATGCATAGAATAGGCTTTTCAGAAGTGGCAAAGCTTCAGTTCTTTGCTTCAAGTAATTTTAAAGAGAAAGTTTGACTGCACTGCATAGTTTCAGGGGTGCAGCTAGATTGGCTGTAGTGAAACAGGTCAGCATGGAAAAATGTTCTTTGAGCTCTTGTTGCTTTCTTTAGTTTTGCAGAGTTGTGCTACCCTATTAGAGAAGCAATTTATGGAGTAAATCGCACCATATATCTGTCAAATTTTAGTAAGGGATTCCTGACACAAAGTTTTAGTTTCTCAAGACAATGTGTTTGTTGTACACTAATTATGTTGTATAAAGAGTTTTAATACTTGATCCAGACATTTACTCTTGAATGAAAAATGTTGGTATGATATTATTGCCAACAAGATTGATGCTTACTGGCCTTGTCTCAACTCAGGAAAACATCTGAGAAATTATTATTTGGACCACAGTGCCTCTGTCCGTGAGCAGAAGTTAATCTTAGAACACATGACTTTAAACTTACTTTCAGTGTTTATTGAGAATTTATATATTGAGGATATTCATTTCATTTTTGCTGTGTCAGGTAAAATCAAATATAATTTCTTATCCTGAATACTATTTGTAACTATTCAGATGTAGTACAGTGAGGGCCTGCTGACCTTCCTTGCTAAGAAACAATGACTGAAAAATGTTCTGGCTGTATTTCATTAGGTGGCTGTGGATTTATTTAAATTGACTGAAAGCTGTCTCTAATTACAGGTAGTCAGAAAGCAAGTGGTGATCTGGAAGAAGTAGGGTTTGGCTGAATCATCAATTGTTCTTTTTTTAGTCCTTTCTAATTAGATTACCAACCAATTTTACAGAAAAAGTACTTGGTAGTAGGAAAGAATATCTATAAATATTATATTTATATCTGCACTTCTGTTTTTATACATGAACATGATCATACCTTTTTTCTTTCAAATGGCAAGTTTAAATCCGTGTCCGTTAGTTCTATATACCCTTTTCCAATAATAGACCACAAGCTTTCTCCTGATGTACCCAAGGATCTGATACACTACCTCCCATTTTTCTGTAGAAAATAAGGTGGAACTGCTACCCTGGGATCTCACCAAAATGATACAAAAATTGGATATCTTTATCCAGACCCAAATCTGAATTTCTCTCTAACCTCTTGTGCTTCTGCTCTTCACAAGGATCACTTACCTCTTTGGTAGTAGTAGGGAACAAAAGCACTTACTCTGTTCAGCAGATTTCCCCTCAGCCCAACCCAGGATTTTTGTACTCGAGAAGCCCTTGAGCTTAGGATTGCTGGAAAGGCACTTATCTTACCAGAATTTCTTGAGAGCAGAGTGCAATATTATATTTTAAAGTAATGTAAATACTAAATATTTAATCTTAATTATGTCCCTTAATCTCAAAGGAGTTTGGAAATGTGTCTCAGGTTTTTTTGAAGATGATTATTTATGGGAAGTGGGTACAAAGATTGGAATTTGTAAATGTACTGTGCCAAGCTGAGGGAAGTTACTGCTGCTTTGGTAGTTTCTACAATTTCCACAGCAGTCATTCAGACTTTCAGTCATTAAAGCAAATTAAAAAAAAATCTTCCAAGGAGTCAGAAACAAAAAACCCCACAAACCACTAAACTTGTTCCAATGTTCACATTAATGTTGTGCTACTCAGAGGTCATGAGTAATAAGTCATTGCACTGTATGGCACAAAACCTTGTGGTAAATACTGTACTGAATAGAGCTTTGTATTACAAAAGGATTATTCTGGTTGTAATTATCAAGCTAAAATCAATATCGCTTTCCCAGACTGGTAATTTATATGTAAGGATATTCTTAAATACAATGGAATAATCAATAAATAACCGGCCATTTTCCATTTTTCAGTAATTAACTCTCTCCAGTAGCTTTCAGGGGACTTTCTCTTTTCTGTGTTTTATTAATAAGAGTCCTATTGCTGCCTGTCATATTTACTGAATGGAGCCCAAAGATGTGGACAAAATAGCGCTTGGTTTTGAATACAATTAATCTTTCACTGCTCCTCTTGTTCCCTTTAATTGACAAATACATTTACCATCAGTGAAATTGAATTGTTGGTTTTTCTGCTCTTCACAAAGACAATTAGCACAGTTTTGGACATAAGCTGAAGAACATTCTCCTGCAGCTGAAGGGGGCTCTGCTTACTATGTTTGTTAACATTTGTGGCTGCTGAAAGCACAAAATATTTATGTATGCATCTATCATTATTAGATAATATACGTTTCTAAGCAGTGATGTAGCTGGTGGCCCAGGAGTGGCTGTTCAAAAAGTTAAGGCAAATCTTTATGATGGAGAAGGCAACAACACAGCTTTTAATTTCATTGTGTCAGCAGATCTGTTCTCTTCCAGATAGACTTCTCAAATCTGAAAAGGATATTCTTTTACTTGGCAAGGTGGCTGAAATTAGTTCATAAAGAAAAGATACATTTTGAGATGCTGTGGATGAAATAGTTCCAGAGAATTTGACCTCAGAGTATGAGAAGTAACTATAATACCTCACATAGAATATATTTTTCCTTTCACTGACTGCTAAATTAGCGTAATAAAATGTCTCTCTGTGTTCTGCCACTACTATTTTTGTACTAATTTTGCAGACAATAGAAGTGGTTACAAATTTACTGTAATTATTCACTTATCTTTTCATCAGTTGTCTATAGTTTATTTGTTCAGTACCATTTAATCACAGACCAAAAATATGGTACCTGAGAGAGCACATAAAAAGAATTATTGTTGCCTTATATACTGCAACAATATCCACTCGCTACAGAAGAACATAAGAAAGAAACCATATTACCTGATACTACCTGAATTGTTCTTTCAATTTAAAATTTCAGATGAAATTTCTTTAAGTGGGAAAGTATTCCACACTGGATGCTAGGAAAATGTATTCATAGAAGCTCTAACATGTAGTGATAACCATGGTTAAATGAATAGACTACTTCATTATAAATCTCAGCTAGCCACCCTTTGATAAAATAGTGCTCTATTAGCTTTATGCTCAAGTAGTTTGGTTGACTACTTCTATGCATGGAATAGAGGTAATTTTGTGGTTGTAATTGCGTAAATTATTTTAATGACCATTTTCAAGGCTTTTCCATGACTACTGTGTATGTATGAAATGACTTAAATTTGTTGTTCAGTGACATGTAATCATGGTTTTCTTTAAACAGTCAGAGAATAACCAAGAGTATGATTTTTTTTATTACTATTGTTTTTTCCTTTTGTATTGGTGTGTTTGGTACAAAATCAGCAGTTGCATTTCAGGAATATCTACACAGCTCTACCTAAAAAGATCACATTAAAAAACATGCTTTTCTCAGAGCAAAAAGTATTTTAGTTTGGTTTAGCTGATTGACTGTGCTTTGGACCATAGTGGTGCGTAGATTAGTTTGACACAAGTATTTCTGTCATTACAAGTTGAGTCTACTAACGTGGCTCCTGTCATGGTTTATGTTTGAATTGTACTGGTGAGTTAGATGAATATGTCTTAATACAATTTACCTGTATCCTATAATGAAGTTTTAAGCATCCTTATGAGTGATGCCATTACCTGTACAACCATTTTCCAAGGATGTGCTTAACTGAATTTGTCAAATGGGATTTAAAAGTTTCATAATATATGCAGACTAAGTGTAATAGGTTTTGCTTTAGAATATGATAACCAAGGGACATTTTAATTCCTCGAGATAACCCAGAATATATAATATTTATGTCTCAAATTGGTGATAGAATCTTCAGTTCCTCTCTCTTCCCCCAACCGAGAAAAAGATGAGAAGTGCAGAAAATGAGTATTTTACAGTGGCTGCTCCAGTTATATGTTTCTCCTGCATATAGAAGCCTAAAATTTTGACATGAGTAAGCAGGTAGGTAGATATTGGGATACTTGCAGAAATAAATACTGCAAATGCTTTTTAATGGCTTAACAGAAATATGGTATATCTGACTCAGTACAGTAGCAACCAAATAGCGTTTGCATGAGCATTAAATTTGTGGTTACTCTGGAAATGAGAGGGAATTTTATTTATGTTCTTTGGGATGCAGAAATAAGTTCATTATTTGTGATCTGTATAGGTAGGAATAGTAGAACTGAAGAAATAACAGATGCCCTGATTTTTAAAGCATTTTTACCTATTTTAACCTTGGGGAGTGTGATTAAAATCATGAAAGATTAAAACAAAAATAATAAAAATTAAAAAGAATGTTGTCACTCTTCAGAAATTATCATAGGATTTGACTTTGACAAGTAGAATTCACAGCAAATGCTGATAATGCTGATGTTTGTATAGAGAAGGCAGATGGAGAGGGGATTTTAAACACATCTATTTCTATCTTTAGTACTGTACGTATTAATAGCTTATGCCCCATCCAGAGTACTGGTTCTGCCTGGTGCAGCCCATATGCTGCTGTTTTGAATTTGTGACTAAAGCAGTGGAGATAACCCTAGAATGTTTTGGTTATTGCTAAGCAATGCTTGCACAGCATTAATGCTCTTTCTCCATCTGCATTCTTCCTGTACCCCTTCCCAGGGTTATGCTTGGAGCGGGCAAGAGGTTGGGGAGGCATCTGGAACAGCAGACCTGAGTCAGTAAAATGGGTGTCCCATCTTGTGAAACATCATGCCTGGCAATAAAAAACAAAACCTAGGCTTTGTTCTTCTTCCAAGATAGTTACTTGGAGAGTGGCTGGGCATCAGTCTGCTTGTGGGAGGTGGTGAAGTAGCTGCCTTTGCATTACTTGTTTGTCTTTCTCTACCATTTCCTTCACTTAATAAACTATTTTTCTCTTGAACTGCTAATTTTCTCACTTGTGTTCTTCCTTTCTCCTCTCCCCTGTCCTATTTTGGTTGCTGGCTGCTATTAACCCACCGCAGATCACTCCCAGAACCTAAGTTTGATTTCTTTAAAGAAAATAAGCATTGGAGGAAGCATACATAGTATATTTAGTCCACTGACAAATTCACTGGAATTTCCCTAGTTGGGATATGCATGCTGTATGGCTTTGTTCAGAAAATAAAGTGTGTCTTAGAGTTTTATTTCTTGTAGTATGTACCCATCTCTCTTATCTTAGTGCTGTCTTGTCCTTTTCCTACAAAGTTGGGTGTATATATCATAATTCCAGTTTATAAACAGTGTGAAAAAACTACTCCTGGGCATTACAGACATGTTAGTTATCAGCTTGATTGGTGTTGAAATGAAATTGTATGCAAGACTTTTACTGACAAAGCTTTCATGTTAAGGAACTTGCATTATGTTGGTGAAGAATAAATTGGCTTTGCGTATATTGTGTTGTACTGTTGATCAGTGCTTTCTGTTGTTTCCCTTTGTTAATAAGCAAGAAAAGATCTCCAACTCAAAAGCCTGGTGCTGAATTCATTGATCTTTCTGTAGCCTTTGATTCCTGACAAAGAAATAGTACTAGCAGCAAGGCCTTTGAAGGAAAAAATCAAGTCAGTGTTAAGTCAGGCCTCCTTAAGTTCTTTCACTTATCATCACGCTGCTCTGACAAGATAGCATATAATTAAGGTTTTTTTTTTAAAATCAAGAGTGTTTATTGAAGCAATGAGGATGTAGTTTCATTCCATGTGGCTTTTAGCTGCTCTCGTTCCTTTGAGGAAAGGCATGCATATTGCTTCTTAGCATTTGCTTTTTTCTTGCCTTTTTCTGGACATCATGGAGTATTCCCAGTGCAGGACTGAATGCTGTTAGTACTCTGAGCTTTCATTAGGAGCTGAGTCACCTTTCAAGTATTTTGTGGGTAAGGGTTGCAATTTATTGTATGTGTCATCTGCCAGCGCTATAGCTGATTAAAACTTCAAATGAAGTAACTGGAAGGTTTTCAATTGTCAGATTTGTAAACAGACATTCAGATGTTGCTTAAAGTTCTCAAACTCAGATTGTCATATCTTACATTATGGGAGTAAATTTTAAAACAACAACATGAAGAACTCATGAGTTCCTTTACTTTCAGACTGCTAAAAAGTCATGACAGATTTCCTAGTGGGGAATTATGTTTACTTTCTTTGATTAACTTTGGTTATTTCTGATTTATTTATTTATTTATGCTCAGGGACTGTGAGCTGGCAACTGACTCAGCTCTAATGGGACAGCAATAATCAGAGTAATTTAGCAAGAAACATTTTTTTTCTGCAGCATAAATAAAGCAAATTAATGTTGAGGATGGGGGAAAGTGTGAGTCATCAACTTGGAGGTTCTCACTACTGTGTCATGTTGCTTTCACAACAAGTTTCTTTTGTGCTCCAACTTTTTAGCATATCTTTTCCTTTCTCTGCTTCATGGGCGGTCAGGGAAGCATTCTGCTGGCAGTGGTCCTAATACCTGCTACAGGTGCAGAGCACTGGAAGTTAGGCCAAGCCCAGTCCACTGGGAGGTAGTAAGTCAAACTCTTGTTACTTTTGGATCGGCCCTCATACACCTCCTATTTTATTATGTTGGTCCATGGCAACAGATGTTGGTGGTACGGCAGTAGACATTGAACCTTCACATCAGTATTCCATTACATTTTGTTACTGTGAGACAGTTGGCAGCAGAAGGGTATTCTGACACGGATGTGCAGATCAAGCAAATGTGTGGAATAGAATTCTTCCGTGAAGGAAAAAATGGCACCCATTGACATTATCTGATGTTGAATGCTTATGGAGACTCAGAATGAACTTGTTTAATGGTTGAGGTATAATTAGGGAGCTTTTTTTTTAAGCCTATCTTAATATCATGTTTTATCAAAATTCATGATAGATGTGAAAAACCACACACCTCATTAAATGTATCTTAGCCTATATGTGACATAGTCTAATGCTTCCAGGAGTTCTTAGTGATCACCTTGCCTTGTCTTTGTTCCTAAACAACAGTACAGAGGCAGAAGGAGATGTCAAGGGTCCTGTAGAAGCTATTTCCTCCTATTCATCTGTTCAAATGGTGCTACAAAAAGTACTTCTTAGCTTAACTCAGGTATTTTTTCAATTCTCTAAAGCAATTCTGGTATTTCAGTTAAAAAAAAAAAATGTTACAAAACCTTTCATGATCCATCTGAGCAAGAAAAGGGGACAGGGAGGAAGGAAAAGCTGGCAGTGCTCATATGACTAGTGTTAATGTGACTGCAGTGCTCATGCTGCTCTGGAGATTTAAGGTCACCTTTCATCATGACAGAGCTTAAGGGTAAATCACAGGCATTGTTGTGTGAACTCACTTTGGGGGAAAATATATAAAAACAATGAAGGCTTGCGAATGAGCTCAGTTAAGGAATAAGCATGTATTATATGCAGTGCAGGGAAAGCTGCTAAGTTTCTTAAGGATAATATTGATGGTAAGTGTTTTGTTGGCCCAGTATGAAGGGCATGGAATCATTCTAACATAACACATCCTTGCTTTTATGGGACGGATTCTCTTGTTCCACTTGGAAATCATCTTTTTGTAGAAAATACTTTGTCAGTTGTCTGTGTTCCATTCAACTTCATGGCACACGCAGAACCGAGTGATTTACAGTCCCTGTGTGTGGCCAGACCAACAATGCAGGACGCTTACTGTTGGCTTGCTAAGGTGAAGGAGTGCAGAAAGCAATGACGTAAGTGTTGCATAAATGCTCTTGTGGAAATTCCTGAATGCAGACAGAGGGACACAATGTGTGGTTCTCCTGGGGTTAAGTGATAGTGAGGAATAAGGTTCATCAACTTGATCCTCGTGGGTCCCTTCTGACTCAGGATGTCCTCTGGTGCAAATTGTGATAGTGAAAACATGATTAGAATTTGTTTGTTAGATTCCTGTTACGCTACAAAAAGACAACTTTAATTGACTGTATATTTGTTATTAATTGTTTGTATTAAATGCATAGTGAGGTTAATCTTCTGCACAGTTATTTAATATCCTGAGGGAATTTTTGCTGTTCTTTAAATATTTGTTTAAGCAGCAGTGCTCGAAGTAAGTAACAAAAAGCATTTTATCTTTATAAACAGCGCAGCGATCTGCTTGTTTCTTGGTGGCTTGTTTTTTTTCTTCTCAGTAGTTGTTACTTTAACACATAATTTTGAAGAAATTACTGCTAAATATGGTTAAATTCTGTAGTTAGTGTAGTGGAGTTAAAATAACAGCAAAAACCCTTTATGGTAAAGATTTTTTTTGTTATCCATTGACCTTTTTGAAGGTTCTTATGCTCTGTGCTGCTGCCCGATTACTTAGGGATTCACTGAGCAGCTTCCTTGAAGGCTATTCTTTCTCCTAGCCATTGGCATGAAAACGCATCCAAGTGAGACCTCTTTTGATCTTCAGAGAGCTTCATAAAGATAGCTTTCTTTTTAATCTATCGGGCATCTCTTCCCAATGAAAATACTGCCTATGATTTTAAGTCAGATAGTTTTTTGGTGGGTTTTGTGTTGCTTTTGGTGTTTTTTGGAACTGAGATTTGGAGCACAGATTGCAGTGCTTTTTTTTTTTTTTTTTT